>CM035161.1:10949654-11095331 GCA_020205615.1 Panax quinquefolius
TATATTCTGGTATATTGTAATCCTTTAATTATGCTAAGTTTAGATATTAGTCAAATATTATTAGCAAATGTTTAGCAAATATACCAATTAGTTTAGCAAATATCTTAGCTTAGAATATCTCATAGTTAGCGTAATTGTAGGTCAAGAAATCGATGTATATGTATATATAATTGTAAAAGATTAATGGGAAAACACAGAATTAATCTCTTTCATGGTATCGAGACTAAATCTCGATCCTCTCATCTCGAAACAACCTCTTCCATTGCGATGGCAACCCATGACAAAGCCAACCCCACATATCATCCCGCTCTCTATCACCAATGTTAAATCCCTCATACCTATTACATTGGAGGCGGATAATTCGATTTGTACCATTCTACGGGCGCCTTTATTCACGGTTCATGTCAAAATCCATGATTTATATCCCACATCGTCCCCCAAGGGCGACACGAGAATGGCATCAGACGCGCTTCTAAGGTCGCGAACCTTCCCTATGGAAAGCGTCTTGATGCGGAGTTCTTCGGTGGATTTACACGTCTATTTCCATAGAACTTCTACACGCCATTCTCCTAAAGGATGACACCGCTCAAGGCGTGGGCTCGCTTAGAGTCATGTTCCAAGACAATAAAGTGTCGCGTCTGAACCCACCTCAAGAGGAACTTTCAGATCTCGTGTTTGAAAATTTTACCACCATTGATAAATCTTGTAACAAAATTAAATCTTGCGGATAGACTTGGCGATGTTGATGCACCCATCTCAAACAATCGTCTGCACTAAACTCGAACTGGCGAAGCCTTCTAGGAAAGCTTATGCAGTAATGCGAGAGATATCATCAAAATCGAGGAACCGTTGCCCTCCTTTGAGAGTTATCGCTCTCGCTTGGAAACTTCGTAGAGCGGACTATCAAGAACCACTTGTCAAAAGAAGGTGTTTTTTGAGTCGCACCAATCCGCCACTTATCACAAAAACCGATGCTTCTCAAAAAATCTACCCAAGCCTCACATTCAAAGCCAT
The DNA here is from genome assembly GCA_020205615.1 of Panax quinquefolius. Taxonomy (NCBI): domain Eukaryota; kingdom Viridiplantae; phylum Streptophyta; class Magnoliopsida; order Apiales; family Araliaceae; genus Panax; species Panax quinquefolius. The sequence continues at coordinate 10,950,669 of CM035161.1, forward strand.
GACGCCCCAAAATAGGTATACATCACCTATCTTGAGTTGTCAATACATGGTATGAAACAACTACAACTTTATTATTACAACAATAAAGCTGTGAGTTTGAATACAAATATTATCTTCTGAACAATATCTATACTCAAATAAATCCTCATCACATTTATTGATACATTATTTTACAAAATGGTGAGGACTACTAAACAATCCTTTCTAAAACCTTCATTCCATACCCACTCGCATCTTCGCTATATTCTAGCCTCCACGAGAAAAATGGAACAAAAAGGAAAAAGGGTGAGCTTAACTAGCTCGGTAAAGAATATTATGACTAAGATAATATACAACAAATTATCGTTAGTCTTCAATGAGGAAAATATAATAGAATACTGATAGGCAACAAATTTTAAATCAATATTACAGTTGAAATAATAATTCATTAGAAGAGTTAAGTAGAAAATGCAAACTACTATCTTCATGTATGAATTTAAAAGTTCATCGTCTATCTTTTATCCACAGTAACATCAATCGATATACATCGGAATCAAATATTCATCTTTGCACTACGGGCCAAAGATATTCATCGATTAAGTCGTATTCATTTATACACTGTTCATCTTTGCACTACTGGGCCAAAGATATTCTTCAGAAATCATTCATCTTTGCCTTTCTGGCCAAAGATATTCTTAAGAAATCATTCATCTTTCACTACTGAGTGCCAAAGATATTCCATAATATCATCATTTAAGACCGAGGATGATGAAAATATTTTTTAAAAAGCGAATCCAAGTGAAACAAAATGATGAGGATTAAGGATTAAGGATTCGTCTTGGTTTTATCCACATCAAAAATACCTCAAAAATAATCATAGTGGTGTAAAATTGAGAATGATCAAAACATGGATACAATCGGAGTTAGTATCCGAATAGATGTTTTAGACGAAAAGAAGAAATTTTATTTTTTTAATTGAATAGTCCAGTATATAAGTGAATAGTCTTGAGTATCGTGAATAGTGTCAGATATCGTGAATAGTAACTTTCAAACACCAAAGATAGAAATTCCACAAAAAAAAACATCTTCACGCTTCGTGAATAGTACTCGTGAATAGTAACTCGTGAATAAGCTTCATGAATAATAACTTCGTGAATAGTAACTCATGAATAGTAACTCATGAATAGTAAGAACATGAATAGTAACACATGAAAAAGTTCCAAATTTGATAAAAACTTGAGATCAACATTTCGATTATAATGATATTGAAGAAATAATATCATTACGAAAAAAATAATATCCCTTACCTCGAAAGATCAAGTCTTATTTAGAATCTAGGGTATAGTCTTTGAAGGAACTTTGCCAGTCTAGCAATACTCAAAGTATACTCAAAATACTCACAAGAATCTGCTCGATAATATAGAGAGAAAACTTCAGGTTTTGGTGTGATTTTCAATTCTAACCCAAGACCCTATTTATAGGAAAATGCTTTAGAACACCAAAGCCGCCGAAAATTTAATAAAATAATAATATTTCTTAAAATATTCAAGCCCACCTTAGAAATATGATTTCAGATCATTTATAACACATGTGAGCCACTCAATTACAACAAAAACGTTTTTCTTACAAAAATATTTTAAACTCCCAAAAATCAATTATTTGAACTTGAACTTCAATAATTCATAATAAATAGCCCTTTTATCAGAAAATTCGAATCTCGCGAGTTTTTATAGAATTTCAATTCTCTACAACTTTGCAGAAGGAAGTGTTTCCAAATTTCAAATAGAAATTGAAAGAAATCCACAAGCAGGCGATTTTACATCTTTATAATCAAATTTCGATTCGATAAATGGGGTCCGCAGACATGTTTAACATGTTTTAAACATTTATTGCAACAAAATACTCTTCCTCCTCAGTATACTCATATATCCCACATTCGTTGTAAAAATATCACCAGTTAATATATTATTAAAATAATATATTTAAATGAATTATTTTATCGAAAAAAAGATAAAATATTAATTTTCAACAATTGTCATTTTAAAAAATTTCTCCATCTATATCCACATAAAATCAATATTTTTCTCATCATATAAATCAATAATTAATTATTCACAAATAATATTCTGGAATCACAATATTGACAACCAGTGCGAATCAGGAAGAGGGCTTTCAATAAAAATTTCTTCTTCTTGGCCTTGATTAGGTGACCAAACCTCTCCTTAGACGAGAACTTTCTAGACATTGCCAATAATGTTATCTAATAATATTATTGAGATAATATGAATTATTAGCTTCGATAATGAAAAATCTTTGTGTAATGACAATTATTGAAACAAGCAACAATATAAAATATCAACGCAACAATTATTAACTCGATAAAATCTTGAGCGGTAATTCTGTAACCATTATTGAGTAGTGCCTTCTTACGTAAGAATCAATAATTGGTGCAATCCGTGTCTTCTTGTTCAACAACAGCGTATTAGTGTGTTTTAACCCGGGTATTCCAACAAGATAATTGAATAACTACGCGTTATTTAAAAACAACTTATATTTGTCGTTTTCTTCATCCAACCGCTTTTTCGTTATGGGCCCACACATGGGCTGCGGCAGACAGATGCGAATATTCCCGACGAGTCACGAATATTCCACGACAAACGAATATTCCCGGCGATAATGAATATTTTATAACCACTTGCTTATTTTGAAATATTTGCGTATTTAATCCTTAACTATCCACATTAATCAAATCAACCCTTACTATTTCAAAATAATAAATAAAGGAAATTCCTTTTTATTTAAAAATTTCGGGGTCTTACATTCAGGCCCTAAGGGTAATAAAAATAATAAAAATGCTTCGAAGAAGAACGGTAAAGGACGCGGATCTGGCCCACAATCGACTCCACAGCAACGACCTAATACTGATGGTGCGTTTAATTGGGCATCTTGGGCACCGTGGCTTGCACAGTGGCCTACACCGCCACCGTGCCCATATCCCGCTTCTGCTTGGACTCCACGACCACTCAGTGGTCGGTTTCCCACGCCTCACAGGGGCCAGGTATTACGTGTGATCGGCCTCAAGTATTCACCGCTTCTCATCCCAGTGCATACACACCAACTGATATCGAAGCCGCTATGCACGCTTTCTCCTACCCTGCTCCTGATGGAAATTTCTATATGGACACTGGTGCCACTTCTCATATGACGGCGGACCAAGGTACACTCTCCTCCTATGTTACTTCGAGCATTAAAAATAACAACATTGTAGTCGGTAGTGGTCATTGCATACCCATTCTTGGTCACGGCGATCTTACATTAAGCCACCCCTACCCACCCTTTTCTCTACCCAATGTTTTCATGCTCAAAACTAATTAAAAACCTCATATCGGTCAGAAAATTTACCTTTCGATAACTCCGTTTTACATCACCTTTGCCCGTTTGGTTTTTTCGTGCTTGATTTCTGATCGGAGCCAAACTAATGAGATGTAACGATCTGGGTGACCTTTATCCTCTATTTCACACGTCCAAGTTGGTTCCTCCGTCGATCCTTCAAATTTTTTTATCTATCACTACGGTCTTTGGCATAATCGTCTCGGACACCCCGGACCATTTGTCTTCTGATCCTTCATAGCAAAAAATTTTATCGATTTACAATAAAGCTTGTATTATTTTTTGCTCTTCCATCGATTAGGGAAACATTGAAACTTCCTTTTTCCAAGTCTATGTAGTTAACTGCTTTCCATTCGATATTATTCACAGTGATATTTGGACTTCCCCCGTTGTTAGCTCTTTGGGCCATTGTTATTATGTTTTATTTCTTGATAATTATAGCAAATTTCTATGGACTTTTCCAATTGCAAAGAAATCACAAGTCAAAAACCTTTTCATTTCTTTTCACTCATTCGTCCAAACTCAATTTGCACGTAATATCAAGATTTTTCAATGTGATAATGGTACCGAATACGTCAATAACACTTTACAAAGCTTCTTTGATACCCATGGCATGGTGTATCGTTTATCATGTCCCTATACATCACAACAAAATGGCAAAGCGGAACGACATATAAAATCTATCAACAACATCATCAGAACGTTACTAGCTCACGCTTCGATGCCCTCTCCTTTGGCATCATGCACTTGAAATGGCAGCGTATCTTCTAAACATATTACCAACTAAAGTTCTAGGATTTTAGTCTCTACTCAAATTCTTTATCCTTTGTGACCCCATCTTTTCGTCACTTAGGGTCTTTGGTTGCTTATGTTACCCTCTTTTTCCTCCCCCACTATACTAAATTACAAGAACGCTTCTACTCGGTATGCGTTTATCTTGTGGCCTACCAAACCATCGATGGGTCTAAGTGCTTCGATCCATCAAGTGGTAAAATTATAATTAGTCGGCATGTGAAATTCAATGAACATGAATTTCCTTTTCAAAACCACACCTCCTCCCCTTCGACTATGAACTATTGGACTCGACTCGTATCACACCACTTACAATTTCCTAGCCTAAATCGGTCAAACAACCCACTGACCCCCCCCGACATTTCTAACTCCCCACCTCAAATCTGTTGCATTACCCTCTTGTGCTTGATAAATTCCACATGTTGATTCTTCCACCATTACTCGCCTCCCTGCAGATCATCCCCTACGCCTGACGGCGTCTACCATCGACCGCCTACACTTTCACAAAATCCTCCTATCAAGTACCATTTCTCATTCCATGATAACTTTCATTAAAGAAGGCAGTATACAAACCCAACTCAAAATACTTCTCCAGTCTCGTCACAACACAATCGCCTTCGATATCCCCTCTTCCTCAATCACCTATCGATGCTTTACGTGACCCGAATTGGAAAACCGCAATGTTGGATGAATTTAATGCTCTTATTAGCAATGGAACATGGGAATTAGTACCTCGGCCTCTTAATGTGAATGTTATCCGGTCTATATGGATTTTTCGTCATAAACATAAATCTGATGGTTCATTTGAGAGGCATAAAGCCCGCCTTGTAGGTGATGGAAAAACGCAGCAGCAGGGCATTGATTGTGATGAAACATTTAGTCCCGTTGTCAAACCGGCTACTATTCGTACCGTGCTCAGTCTCGCAATTTCGAAGTCTTGGTTAATACATCAATTAGAAGTCAAAAATGCATTCTTACATGGACATCTACATAAGACAGTCTATATGCATCAACCGATGGGTTTCCGCGACAAAGTTCATCCACATCATGTATGTTTGCTTAAAAATCTCTTTCTGACCCAAAACAAGCCCCTCGAGCTTAGTATCGGTGATTCATTTGATTTTTGTGGCTGACGTTAGGATTCTCTCGCGATAAGTGTGACCATTCTCTTTTCATATACAACAATGGTCGTCACACCACGATACATATTATTATATCGTTGATGATATTATTTTGACTACATCTTTCGACCAACTTCGTAAGTGTTTTTATGACTAAGCTAAGTGATGAATTTGCTATGAAGGATCTTGGTCCACTAAGTTTTTCTTGGGTATTCTTTGTGATTGACACGCTTAATGGTCTATTTTTATCATAAAAAAATAATATCTTTCTTTGATATAGTTGAAAAGTGGAATGACCGACCAGCTGTAGTCAAGCCACTCTCTGTTGTAACAACCCCAAAATAGGTCCATTCCATCCAACACATTTCGAGTCGCCAAATATATAGTGCGAAAAACAACTACAACTTTATTACAACAATTGTCGCAAAAATACAACAACACATATCTTTGTGAGTTTGGATACAAATATATACCAATTTGTGTACGTCACAATGACACCTTACATAAAGGTATAGTCAAAAGCTGTTTTAGAAATTAGAATCTTTGGGAAGTGCTCGAGAAACCTTCGTATACGGGAGGCCGTGCTTTTAGGTTATGGTAGATATCATATGGCCACAGAATTATCTTGGTTGACCTAATAGACCCCAAAAGAAAAACGAGAAGATTACTATCATATTCTTCCCAATGGCGAGTCTTCTCTTGACATATCATTATCTCCATTTGTCTCTAATTTGGTATTATACTCCAAACAAACACCAAGATTATATAAGTAGTGCTTGTAAATATACTCAAAGCAAGTGGATGAAGCACAACCATGTCTTATGATAACACGAGTTTGTATGTCATTAGACATCTTGTATGATAGTGACAAAACACCCTTCTAAAGTTGGGTTTGCCTCACCCTATTTAATTCACCAAAAATAACTATTAAATGATGTATAAAATCTGACACACTAAAGCCCTCAATAAAATTATTTTCATACTCTCTTTAGGAGAACCTCAACAACTATAGACCACCATTCTATTCCCTTATTATCCCCTTTCAACCCGCCTACACTTTTATTACGAAAGGAATTGTGAAACAAAAGGGTGAAGACAACTAGCTTTCGATAAAGAATATTATGACTAAAGATAAATAAATTATCAATAGTCTTCATCAGTAATGAATTAGAGATTTAGAACATATGGTAGATGATAAAAATTTCAACCATAGTTGCAGCGGAACGAGCAATCCATTAGAAGAGTCAAATAGACCACAAAATCTATTATCTTCTCCATGTTAAAAGTCCACCAACAATGTTTTATATCCTGTAACATCAATCAACAATTTCATCCCACAATCACATGTATAACTCATAATCGTAATTGTAATTCTAAATTCCTCTTCTCATCCAGGACGAAGATAATTTTCATCACCTGTCTTTACCTGAAACATCAAATATCATGGTTATACCAAATCACAGTTCCTGTTCATAATCATAAATTCATCTTTGCACCGTGGCCAAAGATATTCATCAACAGATTCATCTTTACACTACAAAGCAAAGATATTCAACAATGGTCATCTTTGCATTACAAGCCAAAGATATTCATCAATAATTCATCTTTTTTGCACTACAAAGCTAAATATATTCAACAACAGGTCATCTTTGCATTACGAGCAAAAGATATTCATCAATAATTCATCTTTGCACTACGAAATTTAAAGATATTCAACAACAGTCATCTTTTGACAACGAGCCAAAGATATTCATATATCAAAGAAATACATAATCATTTAGGAAGTTATATAACAATAATTATAACCATGTTGATCAATTCACCTTTGCACTTAAGCTAAAAATATTCAATTGTAAATTGATGGTCATGATCATACCGGTCAACAATTTAACTTTTTGCACTTCTTGGCGAAAGAGAACCTATGGTCACGATCGTACCAATAATCTACCCATCTTTACACTCAATTCAAAGAGAAATGTCATCATTAGGGTTATAAGAATGTTATATAAAAACAATATAATCAAAACATGGTTTTAATTTCAAGAGTAAGATTCATAAATCAACGATAATTTGGTCGAAAAAAAAACCAATTTTATTGTGAATAGTACCCGTGAATAGTAACTCGTGAATAAGAATAGTAACTCGTGAATATAAGAATACTAACTTCATGAATGTAACGTGAATAGTACGAATAACGTTCAAAGTATCGTAAATAATGTCATATACATAAATAGTGCCACATACATAAATAGTCTTGGTATCATTGAATAATAAGTATCGTGAATGAATGATATAAGACTATATACGTGAATAGAATAGTAACACCAAAAGATAGAAATTCACAAAAAAAAAATTCACGCTTCATGAATAGTACTTGTGAATAGTAACTCATGAATAGTAGAATCGTGAAATAGTAACTCATGAATAGTAACCCCCGACATGAAAAAGTTCCAACCAATATTTCAAAGATAATGATATTGAAGAAATAATATCATTTGAGAAGAAAATAACATCCCTCACAATCCCTTACCTCAAAAAAAAAGACTTACGACGGGATATCGGATATGATGACAAGGAAACTTGCAGCGATGAATATCAACTCACCAAGTATCTAAATACTCACAAATTACACTTAATAATCTAGAGAGAGAAAGAGAGCAAGCTTATGTTTACGGTGTGATTTTCAATTTAACTTAGCCCTCTATTTATAGGAAAATGTTAAGACGCAAGAAGAAGACTTGACCTGCTACACCGATGGCTTTACTGCTACTATTCCACCCACCAAAAATTAGCCATCTTCCCCAACAACCAAGAGTGGGGCCCCTCAATTCTAGAATTTTCCACCAAAACCTAATTTAGAATCAGTTACCTCTTAAAATTCATAACAAATCATACGTTCATTTTAACGGTTCAAAATTTGTGGACATATACTCAACTTATATATGTATAACATATCCAAAAATTACAACGATCCAGCGGTCGGATCAAAATTTATAACTCACGCAATATATATTTGAAGAACAACGATTTTTGGACTATTAGTCCTTCGGACTAGAGTTTCATTCAAAATTTCACCACGAAATATCTACAAAGAATTTTTGGGTGATTCAAATTTCTCTGATTAGCTTACTTCTAGGGCTTTCTTTTGATATATGGCTCATCTCTTAACTCATTATACACAAAAGAGTTATGGATTTTACAAAATCAAGTAATAAACTAATTTTACGAAAATCCCATATTTTGTTCTCCATTTAAACAAAATCTTGATAAAACACCTCATCATTAATTCCTTCACTTATAAATACATAAATAAATCCATCATTTATATCCACATCAAATAAATATTTTCTTATCATATAAATCAATAACTAATTATTCACAAATAATATTACTGAGAATCACAATAATGACAACCGAGGCGGTTCAAAGAAAGAGGGGCTTTCGATAAAATTTCTCCCTTCTTGGCTTGCAATTAGGTGACCAAACCTCTCCCTTAAGCGAACTTTCTAGACATTGCCAATAATGCTATCTAATAATATTATTCAAATAATATGAATTATTGATCGATAATGGGAAATCTTGTGTAGTGATAATTATTGAAACAACAATAATATAAAATATCAACGCAAAGACAATTATTGAATCAATAAAATAAAATATTGAGCAGTAATTCTTTGTAACAATTATTGAGTAGTGCATTCTCACGTAAGGATTGATAATTCAAAATCTTTATGCAATACTGGTGTCTCTCTTGCTGCAACAACGCGATATTCTCGTATTTTAACCCGGGTATTCAGCAAGTGTTAACTTGATAACGATTCTACTAGATTATTTATAAAAACTTAATTTTGTCGTTTTCTTCATCAAGCAGTTATTTTGTTATGGGGCCCTGAAATGGCTATGGCCGTCGTCATGCGAATATTTCCAAGCAATGAAAGAATATTCCACGACGAAAACGAATATTCCCCGACAACAATGAATATTTTTTAAACCACTTGTGTATTTTGAAAAAAAATTCATATATCACTCTTAACTTTAACTTTTATCAATTTAACCATTTACTGAATAGTAATTATAAGAAAAATTGAATACTTTTATTTCATAAAATTCGGGGTCTTACACCTGTCGACACTAAGTCCAAATTGAGTGGCGCTTCTGATTCTCCTTACGATGATCCGACTCGGTATCGTAGTCTTGCTGGTGCATTACAATATCTCACCTTTACCAGACCAGATATTTCCTATGCTGTCCAGCAGGTATGTTTACATATGCATGATCCTAAACAGGAGCACATGAACACCCTGAAGCGTATTGTGCGTTATGTGAAGGGCACGTTATCCTACGGCCTTTATTTATATCGGTCTCCTACACACACTCTTCTCTCGTATACTGATGCGGACTGGGGTGGTTGCCCAGATACTAGACGCTCTACTTCGGGTTACTGTGTGTTCTTAGGTGACAATCTCATCTCTTGGTCGTCAAAACGACAACCTACTTTGTCTCGATCAAGTGCGAGAAGATAGAATCTGAGGCGTTGCCAATGTGGTTTCGACACTTTGCTGGCCATAAACCTACTTGTTGAATTACATTGTCCAATTTCTCATGCTACTTTGGTATATTGTCACAAGGAGTCGAATTGCCATCTACTTATCCTAAGAATCCGATTCAACATCAACGGACCAAACACATTGAAATGGATATTCATTTTGTCCGAGAAAAAGTTGCTAAAGGCGAAGTCCGTGTTTCACATGTACCTTCCCGCTATCAAATTGCGGATATCTTTACTAAAGGGCTACCACGCATATTATTTGATGATTTCAGATCAATTCTTAGAGTTCGTGAACCTCCCGATATGTATCATAGGCGTGTTAGAATATATGAAAATATATTACGGTATATTGTAATCCTTTAATTATGCTAAGTTTAGATATTAGTCAAATATTGTTAGCAAATGTTTAGCAAATGTACCGGCTAGAATTGCCGAATTGTAGGCCGAAGAAATCGATGTACATGTATATATAATTGTCAAAGATTAATGGGAAAACACAGGGAATTAATCTCTTTCAAGATAATAAACAACAAAATAATGCCAAACTGGAAATGCTTGGTAAAATGAACACAAAAATGGTAGATAAATACTTGGAGTTATAAAAGTATAGAATGTGCAGACAAATGGTAGATGCCAGAAAGCAGCATATGTCATGTTTTGCAGCATCAGTTGGTCGAAATGGTCGACTTCATCCAGATCACACACACACACACACACAGAGCTAAAGATGATAACAATGATGACTACGTGAAGATGAAGACATCTCAATGATGGTAATAGCAATGACCTGATATATCATAGTAAAATAAATTACTAATGTTGTTACCTGAAATGCAGCTTATTGCCTTCATCAATCAAACTATAGCAGAAGTTTAGACGTGTTTCTTTCCGATACTATGTGGCAAAAGTTATAATCTTTAACGCCCTTAATCATGTAAGTTTAGTATATTGGAAAATCTGTCTACTTCAACCAGAGTACACTACCAGAAACTAGTACACCTAGCTACAGGGAGTTTATCGATTGACTGACGATTATTAAGGAGTAATATAATTTACAGCCAAACAAAACAATCTCCCATTGCGTTGCATGCAAGGTAAAGTAAGTTTATATCTCTTAATCTTTTCATGGAAATTTGAGTAAGTGTTTGCAATACATTTCCAATATCTTGAAAATATACTTAAACGAACGAATTTTCAATATTAATGTGTCTCTGTTTGCAATATTGTATTCACATCAAGGATGTCTCTGTTGTATGCAGACTGCAGTCAAAAAACCTTATAGTCTTTACATATAACATTGGGCACGAGAAACTGCCACATCAAAAAACAGTGTGTTCCAAGCAATGAACATTGATTCAAGTAATAAAAATATTTCAAAGGAGGCGGACTCCAAATGCAATTACAACCCTCCCATTTCCACTATCTAGATCATCATCATTGCTGGGCTTATACCACGACAAGGAACAGGAAAATCATAATTTCAATCCCACTTCATCATAACATGTCTTCAAAATCACAATTACCCATCACATATGTAAATTAACTTCATACGAAAAAAGTTCAAACTGTTCACGCATTACATTTCTTATTTGCTGTAATCATATTTTTCCCTCCATGAGTAAACAAGAAAGTGCTAATAGAAAATAACCAACTAGCTGTCTTGGCCACGCATAAGCCAAATCTTCAAGCCTTCTCTCAAAGGAAATTTAACCCTCTGTTAACGCCCGATTTTGTACGCCTGACGAAATCACCAAAACAACATGCCAAAATAGAGCCAACGGTTGATAGAGTAATTGTTGTGAAATCAAACTCACGAAATACACTCACATAAACATAAATAAAGAAATATAAAGTATGAACACAAGAATTTACGTGGAAACCCAATTGGGAAAAAACCACGGGGGAGAGAGTAATCCAAGATAATAATATTGGGGATCTGAAGTTGTGTATTTCGTTGTATCTCTTGTGTTCTTGTATCTTGTCCTCCCTAAAAACCCTAGCTTGTAGCCATATATATAGAAGCCACCTCCACACGAATCCTACTAGAGAAGGACTCCTTATCCTCCGAATAAGGAAACCTTGATCCTATTTTAATAAGGACTCTCCCATTATCATAATAAATACATATGGGCCATCACCGGTCAGGACCATTAAATGGTAGGTTGCACCTTGGCCATTTGAACCCAAATAATCACATCCCAACATTCCCCAGGTCTCTTATTTATAAAGAACTTATAAATGAGAGACTATACAAATATATCCCAACAAAACGACCATATTTGCGAGAAGACAAAATATCACTCCACGAACTTCATGTCGAACTAAAATTGTTGGAGAACCAACCTTATACCAACAAGAACCAACCTTATCACTCTAGAAGATATAAAGAACCAACCTTATACCAAACGAACCAACATTATCACTACCGAAGATATATAAAGAACCAACCGAACCAACCTTATCACTACCGAAGATATAAAGAACAAACCTTATACCACCGAACCAACCTTATCACAACCGAATATAGAGAACCAACCTTATACCAACCGAAGATATAAAGAACCAACCTTATCCCAATCGAACCAACCTTATACCAACCGAACCAACATTATCACTACCGAAGATATAAAGAACCAACTTTATACCAAACGAACCAACCTTATCTGTAAGACCCCAACTTTTATAAATAAAGATGAATTTTCTATAAATATTATTTTTGAATATTATGGAATAAATTTGATATAATGTTATAGTTGTGGGTAATATTTATAAATTTTGCAAAGTAAGCAAGTTGTTATAAAATATTCGTTTGGTTTGGGGAATATTCTTTTTGTTAGGGAATATTAGATGCGACGGCTCAATCATTGGTGGACCCATTAGCGGAAGTATTGTCGTAGTTAGAAAGCGACAAAATTATCTTTCTATAAAAATAATGGCAGAGGTGTTACTTGATTTAAAACTGTTGAACTACCCGGTAGTAAAAGTACGATGTCTGGCGTAGTTGTATAGTAGCACACGATATTGATTATTGATGCTTACGTGAGAAGTCACTCATTTACGCTCAATTATTGCTTCTGATGAATTCTTTGCGATCATATCTCTTATATTATTGATTCAATTATTGTCAAGATTATCATCGTATAATATGTTATAGTATTAAATCAATAATTGAGACGACAAGTTATAAATGATTAATAATTGTTGAAAGATTAAATATGTGTTGATTAAAAATAAAATGATTTGTGGTAATATTTATTCGATCCTTGATGTATATAAAGAGTGCATTATAAGGCGTTTGTGGTAAGTTTGATTATTTTATGGGGGCCCATATGTCATCATCTAAGAGTCTCTTCGTCGATAGTAATTACCTTAGTCAATAGTAATTACCTTTGTGAATAAGTAATTACCTTCGTCGATAGTAATTACCTTTACCAGACGTCGAACCACTTGTCGTTTCACATTACGGTGATCGAACCACTTGTCGTTTCACATTAAAAGCGTCGAACCACTTGTCGTTTCACATTACAAAGGTGAAACCACTTTTCTTTTCACATCACCGATCGTCGAGCCATTTGCATTTTTCACATGGTGTGTCTTTAAGCTAGAAATCTTCTATAAATAGAGGCCTAAGTGCTTCATTATTTTCACGAATTCATTCAAGCTATAGAGAGAAAGTATAAAGAGAATAAGAGAGAAAGAAGAAGAGTATTTTGTTACTACACTTCTTGCTGCAGATTCAATCTCCTACCAAAAGTAAGGGTGTTATTCTTTCTTATTCATGAAGAGAAGCTGTTGTTATTCCATTGCTTATTATTATGTTGGGAACTTTTCGTATACGTGGTTTACCCTATACTTGGTGACATTCTTCTATTATTACATTTGGAACATCACATGCATTTGTTTTACACCGGACCTAGTTAAAATCTTTATTATTATTACATTGGAACATCCTATTGTGTGTTTTACACCGGACTGGTTCCGTCTTTATTATTATTCTGTTGGAACATCCATGTCGTGTGTTTTACACCGCACTGGTTAAAATCTTTATTATTATTCATTGGAACATCCTGGCATGCATGTGTTTTACGTGGGACTGGTTCCATTCTTTATTATTACATTGGAACATCGTCATGCATGCATTTCTGCAGGACTGGTTCCGTTATTTATTATTCATTGGAATAACTCGCCAGCATGGATCTATCGCATGCATGGTAATTTCTTTTGTTATTCCATTCTTTATTATACCTAGTTGGTTAAAACTTTGACTTCTATACTCCATGAAATTAGTGGAATATCCTCGATATTTTGGCTTCATCCGAGATCCTTTCATGGAAATATTCTTCTCGATATTCTTGAATTTTACTCTATAAAGCGATGATCATGTTGTGAGTTTGGATGTTATTGGTTCCAAGATAAATTAATTCTTGAACTTGTTTTATTGAATTCTTATATCATTGCCATCATCCTCATGTTTTATATTATGTTGAAAGTCATACGTGGCACTGTAGTGCATAGATGGACTTGGTATGATTATGACGAGAGACTATTCGGTGTAATCACGACCGTAATGTTACAAATGATGTGGTAAAAATCGGTGGCCGTAGTGCATTGATGGGACGATTGTTGGCATGATCATGACCATTAATGAATACACAAATATTCTTGGCAGTAGTGCATGAATAATTGTGGTCGTGATACTAAAGAATATCCTGGCCGTAATGCGAGGGGTGATTCGATGATGTGGAATATTTATTAAAGTGAGTCTCAATTTATAATGATGATGAAAAACCTTCTAAAATCATAAAAGATAGTAGATTTTATTTTCTACTTGACTCTTTTATTGGATTCTTTGGTTTCATTTGTAGTTAAACTTGATGTTCATTATATTTTATCGGTTTAACTTTTTTTGTAGACTAATGATAATTTATTACGCATTATCTTAGTCATAATATTTCTTCTTGAGCTAGTTGAGCTCACCCTTTCTTTTCTTCATTCTCTTGAAATGAGAATATAGGCTGGGACGAGTGGGGAGCGGAATAATGGTCCAGAGGATAGCATTAGTAGTCCTCACTATTCTCGTGAAATAGTGTGATAATAATTATAATGAGGACTCCTTTTGAGTTTGTATGATCTCTAGTAGACAATATTTGTATTCAAACTCACAGTTTATGTCGTATTGTACACGACAGTTATATTAGTAAGTTGTATTTAAATTCTGTACCATATATCTGACTACCCAAGATGGGTGATGTATACCTAATTTTGGGGGCGTCACACTATAACCCTAATTTCTATAAGGAAATAGAAATCAATTTGGAAAAGAAATTCTAATTAAAATAAATCCTAATTACAATAGAATTTAAAATTAAGAATCCAAATAAAAAAAATAAAATCCTGCCGCGTGAAAGTTGTTATTGCCGCATGAAGCCTGTTATTCCTTGCCTTTATAACCCAAAATCCGAGTACTACTGGAATTGATATTCCATGCTAGCAGTAAGTGTAGAAAAATAAGGGCCCACATGATAAATAATATGAAGAACATGCTCCATGCATTAAAGTTGATATGCTTGAATGTGAGGTCTGATAACTTTTAAAATATGGCCCACGTGTATATTAATGTTGCTGCACCAATTTGTAATGATAAGCCTGTTGAAAATTTAATTCGTGGAGTATTTAATTTGTGGGCTTTACTAGAATGATCAAAATTGGGCTTGTATTAAATTGACCCAAATTTGTGTCTCTTGCTCTTTTGCCTCCTCTGTGGATTTTCTTGCGTTAGCTTTAGCCCAAATATCTTGGATCAATCCATTGAGACCTTGTTTGAGCCGCTTTATTCTAGCCTTGCTTGATCCCCACGTCCCTTTAATTTTGTTTGAATCCACGCATGCCATGTCCTAATCATTCTTCTCCTCTTGAAAAAGATTTGTCCTCAAATCGTCACCTACATCAAACGGACTTAGATCGATGCGTTAAATGTAGCACTAACATTATACTCACTGGAAAATCCAATTTATAGGCATTGTCATTGATACGCTCGAGAACTTGAAATGGACCATCTCCCCTCGGAAGCAATTTAAACCGTCTTTGAAGGCGGGAATCTTTCTTTCCACATATGTAACCACACCCAATCTCCGGGCTCAAAAATCACTTGATGTCGTCCCTTCGTTTCGCGTCTTAATGTCTTTGTTAAAGAGTCCTCAGATTCAATGTTTAGTCCGGCTCTTTCATGAATCGCTTAACAAGATCGGCTTTTTCTTTCCATCCATGTTAGTATATTCGAAATAGGTAATGGTGATAAATCAATGGTGTCAAAGGATTAAAACCATATACAATTTCAAATGGAGAAAAATTAGTAGCGAGAATGAACAGAATCTATATATGCAAACTCAACATGTGGTAAACATTCTTCCCTATTGTTTGATATTCTTTTTAATGATAGCCCGTAACAATGCCGATAAAGTCCTATTTACTACTTCGGTTTGACCATCAGTTTATGGATGACAAATAGTAGAAAATAACGATTTAGTACCCAATTTACACCACAAGGTCTTCCAAAAGTAACTTAAGAACTTTGTATCTCTATCAGAAACAATAGTTTTAGGCATACCATGCAAACGCACAATCTCCTAAAGAACAAATCAAGAACATGAGATGCATCATCGGTTTTATGACATGGAATAAAATGTGCCATTTTGAAATCTATCCACGACCATAAATATCGAATCATAACCATGCTTGTAACTAGGTAAACCCAAACACAAAGTCCATAGAAAGATCAATCCAAGGTTCATTAGGAATAGGCAATGGTGTATACAATCCATGGGGTTGAACACGAGATTTAGCTTAGCGACAAGTAATACATCTATCACATATTCTTTCTACATCTCGTTTCATATATGAGGCCAATAAAATGTTCTTTTAAAACGACCAAAAGTTTTATCAACACCAAAATGTCCCATTAAACCGCCCCTACGTGATTCCCTAACCAACAACTCACGAAAGAACATGCGATGTGAATACATAGTTTATTTTCTCAAAACAAGAATCCATCAACTCTAAAGTATTTACCCACAACATTCTTTTCACGAAGTTTTAAACTCTTCAAAATCAAGGTCATTATCATATAACTCTTTAATTCGCTCAAACCCAAGCAATTTTCGTATCAAGAGTATTTAACAAAACATACCTGCG
Source organism: Panax quinquefolius (assembly GCA_020205615.1). Lineage (NCBI taxonomy): Eukaryota > Viridiplantae > Streptophyta > Magnoliopsida > Apiales > Araliaceae > Panax > Panax quinquefolius. The sequence goes on from CM035161.1 coordinate 10,967,691, forward strand.
AGACAAAGCATCTGCAACGACGTTCTCCTTACCTTGCTTATATCGAATAACATATGTAAATGTCTCGATAAATTCCATCCATCGTGCATGTCTTTTGTTCAACTTGTGTTGTCCCTTCAAATATTTCAATGATTCATGATCGGTGTGGATCACAAACTCTTTAGGCCACAAGTAATGTTGCCATGTCTCCAAAGCGCTAACCAAAGCGTACATCTCTTTGTCATATGTAGGATAGTTTAAAGTCGCCCCACTCAATTTTTTCACCGAAATACATAATCTGGTTTTCCTTCGCATCAACATGACTCCAATCCCTAAACTCAAGCATCACACTCAATCTCAAAAGTTTTAAAAAGTTAGGCAAAATAAGTAAAGGAGCATTTGTCAATTTATCCCTAATCAAATTAAATGCTTTTTCCTGTTCATCACCCCACTTAAAGCCCACACTTTTCTTGATGACCTCGGTCAATGGTGCTATAATCTCACTGAAATTCCGAACAAAACGTCGGTAGAAACTTGTCAGTCCATGAAAGCTTCGTACTTGACTCACATTGGTTGACTTCGGCCGATCCGGATCGCACGTATTTTCTCCTCATCAACTTGGACTCCATGTGAACTCACAACAAAGCCAAGAAAAACAATTCTATCCAGAACAAAACGCGTGCATTTTTCCATGTTAGCAAATAACTTTTCTTTCCTACGTACATCTAAAATGCAGATTTTAAATGCAATGCATAATCTTGAAGTTTTTGCTATAAATCAAGATATCATCAAAATAAACTACGACAAATTTTCCAATGAAATGGACGCAAAACATAGTTCATTAATCTCATGAAAGTGCTCGGTGCATTAGTTAAACCAAAAGGTAATACTAACCATTCATAAAGACCGTATTTAGTTTTAAAATTTGTTTTCCATTCATCACCCTATTGCATTCTAATTTGATGATAACCACTTTTTAAATCAATTTTGAAAATATGCAAGACCCATGTAATTCATCTAACATGTCATCTAAACGAGGAATGGGATGTCGATATTTTACCTTAATGTTATTTACCGCCGACAATCGATGCATATCCTCCATTTTCCATCCTTTTTCTAAGACTTTAGGATCACCGGAGGCGCACGTGGGCTCATACTTTCTCTCACGAATCCTTTCTCCATCACCATTTCGTCAACTTGCCTTTGTAACTCCTTTGTCTCCCGGGATTACTCCGATAAAAGTCGGTTTGGTTTGGAATCGTCATGCACCGGAACAAAATCAATTTGATGCTCAATTCCTCGAATAGGTGGTAGTTGTAAGACCCCAACTTATTATTAATGAAATTTAATTTTCTATTTATTATTTTGAAATAGTAAGGGTTGATTTGATTAATGTGGATAGTTAGGGTAAAATACATAAATATTTCAAAATAAGCAGTGGTTATAAAATATTCATTGTTGTTGGAGAATATTCAATGTCTTGTGGAGAATATTCGCACGACCAGTAAATGACCGTGTGTGGGCCCCATAACTGAAAGCGATTGGATGAAGAAAATGACAAATATAAGTTGTTTAAAAATAACGGCGTAGTTATTACAGATTAACACTTTGTTGGAATACCCGGTGGGTTAAAAACGACGTTGATGTCAAGGCGTATTGCACCAATTATTGCATTACTCAAGATAATGGTTACGATTCAAAGATTTTATTTTATTGATTCAATAATCAAGACATTTTATATTGTTGTTGTTTCAATAATTGTCATTACACCGTATTTTCCATTATCGAGACAATAATTCATATTATCTCGAATAATATTATAAGATAACATTATCGACAATGTCTAGAAAGTTACATCAAGGAGAGGTTTGGTCATCTAATTGCGATCCTTATTGGAAAGCCCCCTCTATCCCAGGAATTGCACTGGTTGTCAATAATGTGATTACGTAATATTATTTATGAATAATTAATTATTGATTTATATGATGAGAAAAATATTGATTTTATGAGGATATAGATGGAGAAAATTTTTAATTGTTGAAAATTAATATTTTATCTTTTTTACGATAAAATAATACATTTAAATATATTATTTTAATAATATATTAATGATGATATTTTTACAATGAATGTGGGATATATGAGTATATGAGGAAGAAGAGTATTTTGTGGCATTAAATGTTTAACACATGTTTTGTGTGTTGGTGGACACAATTATTAATAGAAATTTGATTATAGCTTTGTAAATCGCCGCTTGGTTTGTGAATTTGGTCAATTTATGTTTGGAATTCGGAAAAACTTTCTTCTGCAAAGTTGTAGAGAATTGAATTTCCTATAAAACTCATGAGATTTGAATTTTCTGATAATAGGGCTATTTATTATGAATTATTGAAGTTAGAAGTTCAAATAATTAATTTTTGGGAGTTTTAGTTAATTATTTTGAGAAAAACGTTTTTTGCAACTAAGTTGGCCTCACATGTGATTCAAATGGGCTGAGATTAGTTGTCTCAGGTGGGCTAAAGAAAATGTGAAAAATATATTAATATTATATTCAATTTTACGCTTTTTGGTGTTCTAAGCATTTTCCTATAAATAGGTGCTTAGGTTAGAATTGAAAAACACACCGTAAACTGAAGTTTCTCTCTATTTTCTCTCGATATATTGAGTATATTCTTGTGAGTATACTTTGAGTATTGTTAGGCGGTGCAAGTTCCTTCAAAGACTATACAGGTATTCCAAATTAGAAACTTAATCTTTCGAGGTAAGGGATGTTATTTTCTTCTCAAATGATATTATTTCTTCAATATCATTATCTTTGAAATATTGGTTGGAACTTTTTATCAAATTTGGAACTTTTCCATGCTGGGGGTTACTTATTCATGAGTTCTTATTCACGAGTTCTTATTCATGAGTTCTTATTCACGATTCTTATTCACGAGTACTATTCATGAAGCGTGAAGATGTTTTTTTATGGAATTTCTATCTTTTGGTGGTCTGAGTTACTATTCACGATACTGTGACTATTCAATCGAAAAAATGAAATTTCTTCTTTTTGTCCAAAATATCTATTACGGATACTAGTTTTGATTGTATCCATGTTTTGATCATTCTTGAATTTTACACCACTATGATTATTTTTGAGGTATTTTTGAACATGGATAAAACAAAGTACTTAATCCTTAATCCTTAATCCTTGTCATTTTGTTTCTTTGGATTCGTTTCTTTTAAAAATATTTTCATCATCCTCGGTCTTAAATGATGATATATTGAATATCTTTGCCCTGTAGTGCAAAGATGAATGATTTCTGAAGAATATCTTTGGTAGTAGTCAAAGATGAGCAGTGTTTAGATGAACATGACTAATGATGAATATCTTTGGCTCGTAGTGCAAAGATGAATATTTGATTCTAGATATATATTGATTGATGTTCTGAGGGGATAAAAGATGACGATGAACTTTTAAATTCATACATAGAAGATAGTAGTTTTGCATTCTCTACTTAACTCTTCTAATGAATTATTATTTCACTGCGAATATTGATTTAAAATTTGTTGTCTATTGTATTCTATTAGATTTTTCCCTGTTGAAGACTAACGATAATTTGTTGTATATTATCTTAGTCATAATATTCTTTTTGGGCTAATTGAGCTCACCCTTTTCCTTTTTGTTCCATTTTTCTTCTCGGGAGGCGAGAATATAATGAGTACGAGTCGGGATATAGAATGAAGGTTTTAGAAAGAATTGTTTAGTAGTCCTCACCATTTTGTAAAATAATGTATCAATAAATGTGATGAGGATTTATTTGAGTATAGATATTATGCAGAAGATAATATTTGTATTCAAACTCACAGCTTTTCTTGTTGTAATAATAAAGTTGTAGTTGTTTACGTACCATGTATTGACAACTCAGAATGGGTGATGTATACCTATTTTGGGGCGTCGCGGTTGGTATCGAGCCATAAGTAAAGAGCCCCGAGCCTCTCATTTGGTGACTTCTCATTTATGGGGGATCTTGTCAAGCCGCACTCTCTCGTAGGGGGGCCTTGGATTTCTTGTGGCAAACCGATAAGTACCATTGTGAGGTCTTTGTGGTTGAAGCACCATGAGGTCACTGATTGGTATCGTAGCTTAGGGATATGATCTCTGGCGGAGATCGGGGAATAGAACTAGGAGGGAGAGACGAAGTAAATCCTTCGCTAGTGTGTCCTACCTAAGCTTATTTTTTTAGTTGGTCAAGATATATAAGGATATTATGTGATATATTGATTTCCTTAATTAACCCTTGTTTTATGACAAGATTTGAGAATGTCGATCGAGAATATTAACAATGGAAATGAGGCCAGTGGAGACTTTGTCTTACTCACCAACGAGGAGAGAACGTCTAAGCCGGTGGCAATGTTCCTCCCGCATGAACAACACCGAAAGCGAGATGATGAACGAGGGGATGTTTAGAAGCTTTTTTTGCAGTTCATGCAAAATCGCACGAGGAGACTTCGTGTTCAAAATCTGAGGAGAAATGATAGCAATTCACGGGTTATCACAAGCTAAGTAGTTCAAAGAGTTGGGACCACCGAATTTAAAAGAAAGCCAGATCCGATCATGGCGGAAACATGGGTCAAGCAAATTACCAAGATATTCGATGTCTTGGGATACACGGAGGAACAGAAGGTTCCATTCGCCACCTTTTTATGTTACGTGGCGAAAGGCGACTCTTGGTGGGAGTTCGTGAAGCGTACCCATCCAATTGCACTTCAAGCGTGTCTTGGGAGCGTTTCAAAAACTATTTAATGACAAATACTTTCACGAAAGTGTTCGTTATATGAAGGAAGTGGAGTTCATCAGATTAGAGCAAAACAACATGACGGTGTGTCGATGCGAGGCAAAGTTTGCAGAGTTATCCGTGTTTGCACCTCATTTGGTGGAGAATGAGGAAGCGATGTATCGCGGATGTTTCTTAGAGGTTTGAAACCCAAAGATACGTCAATATCTCATTTCTCATAAACTTTCTCTCTATTCGGATGTTGTAAATGAGGCTCAATTATTAGAAGCGAGATAACGAAAGTATACTACCAACCGAGGACCATAACGAGGATCGTGCAGAGATAGCGATCAACAAAATAATGATAACCAATGGAGAAAAGAAACAGACGGACAAAATGGTAACCACTCGGTGGTAATCATGGCCATGAAAATAGAAGAAGCGAGTCGGGAGGAGATTTTAAAAGAGGAGATTTAACAAAGACCATGTGAAAGACGCGGTCTTAAGAAGAATCGGGTTCTAAGGGAGGAGAACGACCACCGGTCGTATATTACAAATGCGAAAAAGGGGACATATCGGTCAAAGCGCCCACAACAGATTCAAGGTATGCTATAATTGTGGAAAGGAAGGATATATCGCTCGAGATTGTACTGATGGCGAAACCTAGTTCGGTGGGGGACGGTGACTCAAAAGATCGTCCCGAGAAAAAGTCAAAGTCAACGATTCCGGAAGAAAGCGTTTGTTGTATTCGGTCATAATCGAGAACCCAAACGAGGTGATCACGGGTAAGTTTATTTATAAATTCTTGCGAAGTTTATACTTTACTTGATAAGGTGCTTTACCCATTCATTTATCTCTCCCGCTTGTGCTCAACGTTTAAACTTGACTCAGGAGAAATTAGACTTTGACCTATCTCGTGGAAACTCCGTTAGAGAAACTTTCATCACATCCATTGTTTATAAATCTTGTTTGATTCAAGTTGGCACCATTACTCAACATTGACCATATCTCTTTAAAGATACTTGCTTTTGATGTGATTTTAGGGATTGATTGGTTAACTACTCATCATGCCAAAATTAATTGTTTTCGTAAGGTTGTTAGTTTTCATATTCCTAACCAACGTTTATTATAATTCAAGCAACTAAACCATTAAAATCAATCACCATCATATCTAATCATAAAGCTATTCGTTTATTGTAAAAGCGGATGTCAAGCTTTCTTAGCCCATGTTATGGATTTGAATAAAGACACGTCAAATTTGAATAATATTCTGTTGTTATTGACTTTCTCGACGTATTTCGAAGAACTTCCGGCCTACCCCGAGCGTGAAGTTGAATTCTTTATTGATCTTAAACGAGTGCACAAAGCCCATTTCTAAAATCCCATATCGAATGGCTCTATTGAACTTCGGGGAGTTAAAGGTCCAACTACGATGGAATTGTTGGACATCGGTTTCATTCGGCCCTAGTACATCTCCTTGGGGTGCTCTATTTTATTCGTAGAAAGAAGAAAGGCGGAGTATGCGACTTTGTATTGACTATCGGGAATTGAACCATGTCACCATCAAGAATAGGTATCCTCTACCTCGTATTGATGACTTGTTTGACCGAGTTGCAGAGGGCACAATTCTTTTCAAAAATCGATCTTCGATTCGGATATCATCGGTGAAGATTAGAACCGAGGATATTCCAAAAGCGCGCGCTTTAGAACTCGGTGACGGGCATTATGAATTCTTAGTCATGTCTTTCGGATTGACTAATGCCCTGTGGCTTTCATGGATATGATGAACCGAGTATTCAAGGAATATTTGGATCGATTCGATTTGTTGTTTTTATTGATGACATCCTCATATATTCCAAAAGTCGTGAAGATCATGAGCACCATTTGAAGTTGGTACTCCAAAGGCTTCGTGAAAAACAAACTATATGCCAAATTGAAGAAATGCGAGTTCGGCTTGAGGAAGTAGCATTCCTTGGGCACGTGGTGTCGAAACATGGAGTATCTGTTGATCCGTGAAGATTGAAGCAATACAAAGTTGGAGAGCAACCGAAGTCGGTGGTGGATCAAGTACGTAGTTTTTTTGGGCTTAATTTGGTTATTATCGGAGATTCGTGGAAGGGTTTTCTCGAATCGCTACTCCATTAACCCAAACTAACTCGGAAGGATACAAAATTCGTTTGGAGCGAAGAATGCGAGAAGAGTTTCAAGAGCTTAGAGGAGACTTATTTAAGACTGTTTCTAACAATACCATCCGGTTCGGATGGATTTGTTATCTACGCCGATGCTTCGTGCAAAGGGTTAGGATGTGTTCTCATGCAACGTGGGAAAGTCATAGCTGCGCCTCATGACAACAAAAAGTATGAGAGGAATTATCCTACTCATGATCTAGAGTCAAGCGCTAAATGCGTTTTGCTTATTAAAGATATGGAGGCACTATCTATATGGGAGAAAGTGGAGATATATTCGGACCATAAAAGCCTTAAATATTTCTTCACTCAAAAAGAACTCAATCGCGGCGGCAATGACGTTGGCTCGAGTTATTGAAAGACTACGACCACACTATTCAATACCATCCCGGTAAAGCGAACGTGGTGGCGACGCATTGAGTAGAAGATCATATGCGGGGAATGAGTGCGATGATGTCAAGTATCGCGTAGAGCCAACTTTAATAGAAAAAGTTAAGGTTGCTCGAGCCGCCGAACCCGCAGGTGATGCGTATGAAGAAGAAAGTACAAGAAGGAGCTATTCTTAAGCGAGAATTGATGAAGAATGAATACTTGAGTCCACTCTAGACTTTGTGTTCTAACGACTCGATTTAAAGTACAAGATTATGATGGAGGCACACAATACACCATTTGCAATCCATCTTGGAAGTACTAAAATGTATCGTGATCTTGACATACATTTTGGTGGAACAATATGAAGAGAGAGATTGCAAAGTTTATCTCAATGTGTTTAACTTGTCGGCGTGTAAAGCGAGCATCCGGTACCTAAGGGTCCGTTGCAGAACCACTTGAGATTCGAAATGGAAGTGGGAACACATTACCATGGATTTCACACGGGTCTTCCTACGGTTTCTCGGGGCATCAATGTTATTTGGGTTATTGTTGATAGATTAACCAAGTCTCGCTCATTTCTTGCCGACACGGAGACTTATTCACTGAACGTCTTTGCAGTATATGCGTGAATGAGATTGTGAGGTTGCATGGCATGCCCGTATCCATAGTTTCGGATCGTGACCCAAGATTCACTTCAAGATTTTGGGTTAGCTTGCAAAAAGCTATGGGCACGGATTTACGATTGATTAAGCATACCATCCTCAAAGCAGACGGACAATCGAAAGGAGTATTCAAACTCTTGAAGATTTATTAAGACTCTGTGTGTCTCAGACTTCAAGGGCGGTTAGGATAAGTATTTACCATTGGTGGAATTCTCCTACAACAACAGATTTATCGAGCAAGTATAGGTGTGGCTCCATTTGAAGCATTATATGGGCGAAAGTGTCACTCTCCAAAGGTATGTTGGGGACGAGGTGGGTGAAGCAACCTTTGTTGGGAACCGAAGTCAGTACGTATATGACTACGGAAAAGATCCAAATGATTCGACAATGTATACAAAGCGGCACAAGATCGACAAAAGAGTTATGCGGATCTTCATCGAAAGGACGTGGAATTTAGTGTGGGGATCATGTATTGTTGCGAGTTGCTCCGTGGAAGGAGTTACAAGATTTGGGAAGAGAGGAAAGCTCAATCCACGATTTATTGGTCCATTTCAAATTCTTGACCGAGTAGGAAATGTAGCCTATAGACTCGCGTTAGCCCGATCCTTCAAAGATCTCCATCTCCGGTAATATTCATCCACACTCACTTTCCCTGCTTAAGAGTTTCAGAATTACGAATGATCTTCCGTTGATAGTATCTTTGGTACAAACCTCTTTTCATTATAGCTTTCATCTCCCACCAAGTTGTAATCGGCCGTCGTCACACCTTTTCCGATTAGTCGTCAATCGATCCCACCATATCAATGCATATCCGAGAAAATTCCGTAATGGTCGGTTTGACTTTCTTGAGGTCTCGAATAGTTGTGACAAATAAAGATTCGCTCCATCTTGGTTACCCAATCTAAATAAGCCTCGGGATCACCGTGCGCTTGAAAAAGTTGGAATCTTCATTTTTATGCTATCCAAATTGCCATCTTCTCTGTCTCCGACCTCTTCTTTCCTTAAGACCTCCGTGTGTCTTTGATGTCGGAAATTAGATTCACGATCTTCACATTTGACTACCGTCTCTCACCGTAAGTGGTCTTCCTTTCTTCCGTCGGTTTGTTGTGTCCTCGTCTTGTTTTGCATCCCAAGAGTGTTTTGGGATAACTCAAACATGTAGACACCCTCATCTCTTCTAATTGTTCTTGCATTTGCTTTTATAGTCTTTCTCAATCTCCGATCCCATTCTTTTTGCATTGCTTCCATATACGGAATTTCAAGTTACCGTCGAAGGTTGTTCCTCATGAGTTCCTTTATCCTTTGAGCTAGACATATTTCCGCAAAATAAGGGTTAGTAGAAAGCGATTTTCTCACCACTCCCCTTACGTGTTTATTTCGAATCAATGGTTCACTCGTGTATACTCTCAATAAATTGGCTTTTACCTCGATTAATCTCACCACTAAGCCTTTTACCTCAAATATTCTCTCTAATAGGTTCTTATTGAATTTCTAGCAAAATTCTTGATTTTACTAATCAATTCAAAATTACTTATCACGAAACAAAATTATAGATAGTGTAACTATCAAAATACCACAAAATCACCGATTGATTGTCTTCAGACTCTCTCCGGTATGCCTCGATTTGTAATTTGTAGCTCTGTTTTAATTGATGATGAATGAAACGGTATATGAAATCTTCGTTGGAATTTGATGGTTTGATGGTGTGCTACAAGTTTGGTTAGCACAATGAAAATAGTTTTTTTTTTTTTTTTGCTCTTTTTTTTTTGCTATATATATTTCGACAGAAAATTAAAGATAAGTAACTTGCTAGAAAGGCTTAGCTTCGATACCAAATGATAGACTCCACAAGACGCTTTGCGTGAGGTGGTCGTCGCCTAATCGCTTTCTAAAGACGGTTGTTGGGTGAATTGCTTGCAACACCTTAACCCCTCGCCTATATGTAGAAGGTAATCTTGGTACAATTGCTCGCGTTCAAAATTCTGCGTTGAATGGACACCAACGACACTTTGACCCCTCGCTTATATTGAAGCGGTAATCTCAGTACAATCGACGATTGATGCGGTAGAAGACGGCACACACAACTATGAATTGTTGTATGATAAGTCAAATTGAATCTCAAAGAAATAACTAAGAATTACTTAGGAATTCTTCAAAGAACCAAAAGTAGAGAATAAACTCACAAGTATATTGAATAATAATGATGATAATGTATTTGATTACATAACTTGGACCTCTATTTATACTACTCAAAACAATTCAAATCCTAATAGGAATTTATAAACTATAACCCTAATTTCTATAAGGAAATAGAAATCAATTTGGAAAAGAAATTCTAATTAAAATAAATCCTAATTACAATAGAATTTAAAATTAAGAATCCAAATAAAAAAAATAAAATCCTGCCGCGTGAAAGTTGTTATTGCCGCGTGAAGCCTGTTATTCCATGCCTTTATAACCCAAAATCCGAAAGTACTACTGGAATTGATATTCCATGCTAGCAGTAAGTGTAGAAAAACAAGGGCCCACGTGATAAATAATATGAAGAACATGCTCCATGCATTAAAGTTGATATGCTTGAATGTGAGGTCTGATAACTTTAAAAATATGGCCCACGTGTATATTAATGTTGCTGCACCAATTTGTAATGATAAGCCTGTTGAAAATTTAATTCGTGGAGTATTTAATTTGTGGGCTTTACTAGAATGATCAAAATTGGGCTTGTATTAAATTGACCCAAATTTGTGTCTCTTGCTCTTTTGCCTCCTCTGTGGATTTTCTTGCGTTAGCTTTAGCCCAAATATCTTGGATCAATCCATTGAGACCTTGTTTGAACCTCTTTGTTCTAGCCTTGCTTGATCCCCACGCCCCTTTAGTTTTGTTTGAATCCACGCATGCCAGTATCCCTCATCAATTGATCCATTCATACTATTATCCACTTCAAATTTTAATTGTTTCAGTAAATGGGTTTCACAATTTTATTTAAGAACACATTTTCCCCGAGATCTGAGAGGGAGAATGGGTTGTCCGTATTTTCATCAATATAATCCTCAAGAATTTTATTAAGTTCCATGGCTAGATGGTGAAAAATAAAACAAATGCATTCGGGAACAAAGGAAGATTAATGACTTGCCCCGAGATAAGGAGAGAGAGAGAGACATAGAGGAGCTCGCTGTTTGTAAGACCCCAACTTTTATAAATAAAGATGAATTTTCTATAAATATTATTTTTGAATATTATGGAATAAATTTGATATAATGTTATAGTTGTGGGTAATATTTATAAATTTTGCAAAGTAAGCAAGTTGTTATAAAATATTCGTTTGGTGGGGAATATTCTTTTTGTCGGGGAATATTAAGACATCGCTTTCAATCATTAAGTGGACCCTACAATGGAAGTATTGTCGTAGTTAGAAAACGACAAAATTATCTTTATAAAAATAACGGCAGAGGTGTTACCGTTAAAAGCATTGAACTACTCGAGATAGTAAAAAATGATGTCTGGCGTGATTGTATAGTAGACACGATATTGATTATTGATGCTTACGTGAGAAGTCACTCAATTTACGCTCAATTATTGCTACTGATAATTCTTTGCATCATATCTCTTATATTATTGATTCAATTATTGTCACAAGATATAATACAGTATAATATGTTATAGTATTAAATCAATAATTGAGGCGACAAGTTATAAATGATTAATAATTGTTGAAAGATTAAATATGTGTTGATTAAAAATAAAAAGATTTGTGGTAATATTTATTCAATCCTTGATGTATATAAAAGTCTCATTATGAGACGTTTGTGGTAAGTTTGATTATTTTATGGGGGGGCCCATATGTCATCATCTAAGAGTCTTCGTCGATAGTAATTACCTTCATCGATAGTAATTACCTTTGTGAATAGTAATTACCTTTCACAATAGTAATTACCTTTACCAGACGTCAAACCACTTGCTGTTTTCATATTACTGGCGGCCGAACCACTTGTCGCTTTCACATTACTGGCGCCGAACCACTTGTCGTTTCACATTACGGTGCGCCGAACCACTTGTCGTTTCACATTACAAGCGTCACAAACCACTTTTCTTTTCACATCACCAATTCGTCAAGCCTTGCCTTTTCACATGGCGGTCTTAAGCTAGAAATCTTCTATAAATAGAGGCCTAGTGCTTCATTATTTTCACGAATTCATTCAAGCTATAGAGAGAAAGTATAGAGAATAAGAGAGAAAGAAGAAGAGTATTTTGTTCTTACACTCATCTGCAAAGATATTCAATCTACTACTAAAAGTAAGGGGTGTTATTCTTTCTTATTCATGAAGAGAAGCTGTTGTTATTCCATTGCTTATTATTCATTGGAATAACTTTGATAACGTGGTTTACCCTATACTTGGTGACATTCTTCTATTATTCTACATTGGAACATCCCATGCGTGTGTTTTACACCGGACTGGTTCCGCCTTTTATTATTATTCTATTGGAACATCCTTCTGTCGTGTGTTTTACGGGATTCGGTTAAAATCTTTATTATTATTCTGTTGGAACATCACATGCTGTGTGTTTTACGGACTGGTCCCATTCTTTTTATATACTATCTTTATAAAAGATAGTAGATTTTATTTTCTACTTGACTCTTTTAATGGATTCTTTGGTTCATTTGTAGTTAAACTTGATGTTCATTATATTTTATCGGTTTAACACCGCCAGAAGCTAATGATAATTTATTACGCATTATCTTAGTCATAATATTTCTTATTGAGCTAGTTGAGCTCACCCTTTCTTTCACTTTGTTCTCTTCGTGAAATGAGAATATAGCTGGGGAGCCTGAGGAAGCGGAGTAATGGTCTAGAGGATAGCATTAGTAGTCCTCACTATTCTGTGAAATAGTGTGATAATAATTGTAATGAGGACTCCTTTTGAGTTTGTATGATCTCTAGTTGACAATATTTGTATTCAAACTCATAGTTTATGTCGTATTGTACACGACAGTTATATTAGTAAATTGTATTTAAATTCTGTACCATGTATCTGACTACCCAAGATGGGTAATGTATACCTAATTTTGGGGGCGTCACAGTTGGTATCAAAGCTTAGGGATATGATCCCTGGCTAAGATATGAGAATAGTACTAGGAGGGGAGAGGCTCGGGAATACCTTGTTAGTATGACCTACCTAAGTTTATGTCTTTATTTTGTTGGTCGGTCGAGAATATAGGGATAATATGTTACATGTCAATTAACCTTTTGTTTTTGTGGCGATGTCGAAAATGACATCGAGAATGTTGAGAATAGCAATGGAGCCTGACAGTAATCGTTAATTCACCACATATCAATAATCGGGATAATGTGCATCGTGAAGGCGACAATCCTCACGCAAACAACAACCTTGACCAAATGATGAATGATCAAATGTTCGGAGGCTTTATGCAATTCATGCAACAAAGAAAGCGAGAAGCGACTCCTCTCCAAAACGTAGGTGGAAACACGGAAAACTCTCGGTGCACACCGCTTGATTCTTGAGTGAGACCACCGGAGTTTAAAGGAGAGCCAAAACCACTTGGCGGAAGCATGGATAAATCAGATTACCAAGATATTTGATGTCTTGGGATGCTCGAGAGCAAAAGGTTCCTTTCACGCCTTTTTTTGCTTGGGAAGAAGTGACATTTGGTGGGAATCGGTCCAGAAACGTACTCAACTTCTTTGTCTTGAAGATATCTTGGGAGAAGTTCCAGAGGCATTCAACGACAAATACTTTCACGAAAGTATTCGCCACATGAAGGAGGTGGAGTTTATCAAGTTGGAACAAAACAATATGACCAGGTGTCGCAATACGAGGCAAAATTTGCGGAGTTATCACGGTTTCGCGCCCTACTTGGTGGATAATGAAGAGAGAATGGCATGAAATGTTTTTAAGAGGTTTGAAAGCGGGAGATCGTCAACATCTTATTTTCATAAACCGTGTTTGTATTGAGATGTTGTAAATAGGGCTCGATTAGTGGAGTAGCGATAACGAGTCAACTTAACTAAAAAGAAGCGTACGACAAAATTATAATACTAGCGAGAGTAGTCATCGGCGGTGACAACAAGCGTGGAGGAATCAACGGGCGGATATGGTAACCACCGGTGGTAATCGAGGCCAAAACAATAAGAATGGACATTTCAAGAAAATGAGATTCAACAATGATGGAAAGACGTCAAAGACCAAAGACCGTTGTTAAGGAAGGAGAAAACCACCTCATCATATGTTTCAAATGCACGGAGAGAGGACACATCGGTCAAACTGCGTCATGCCAGTCCAAAGCATGTTATAATTGTGGAAGAGAAGGTCACTTAGCTCAATTTTGTGCGTTTCAGAAGACAAATTAAACTAGGATGGATGCACCAAAGGCCATCCCGGAAAAGTCAAAGCCCCCAGAGTCTGAGTAAGTGGAGAGGCGTTTGTTGTGACCTCCCAGAGAAGCAAGGAATCCGAATGAGGTTATCACGGGTAAGCTTATCATAAACTCTAATGAAGTCTATACTTTATTTGATCTGGGTTCTACCCATTCTTTTATTTCTCCTACTTGCGCTCATCGATTAAATTTGACTCCGAAGAAATTAGACTTTGACTTATCTGTGGAAACTCCGTTGGGAGAAACCTTCATTACATCCACTATTTATAAGTCTTGTTTGGTTCAAATCGGTACCCTCACATTACCTGTCGATCTTATTTCATTAAAAATACTTGCATTTAGGCGTGATTCTGTGGATTGATTGGTTAACTACTTATCATGCAAAAATTGATTGTTTTTCGTAAGGTTGTTAGCTTTCATATTCCTAACCAACCTATTATGCGAATTCAAGCGATAAAAACCATTAAAATCAATCACGGTCATCTCAAGCCATAAAGCTATTCGTTTATTAAAAAGCGGATGTCAAGCTTTTCTTAGCTCATGTCATAGATTTAAACAAAAATCGTCAATTTTGAACGATATTTCTATTGTTAATAAATTTCTGACGTATTCAGAAGAACTTCACGGCCTACCCCAGGCGTGAAATTGAATTTTGTATCGACCTTGAACCCGAGATAAAACCTATTTCCAAAGCCCCATATCGAATGGCTCTATTGAACTTCGTGGAGTTAAAGACCCAACCTGCAGAATTGTTAGACATTGGCTTTATTCGTCCTAGTACTTCTCCTTGGGGTCCTCCCATTCTATTCGTGAAGAAGAAAAGATGGGAGTATGCGACTTTGTATTGATTATCGGGAGTTGAATCATGTCACCATCAAAAAAAATAGGTATCCATTGCCACGTATTGATGACTGTTTGACCGATTTGCGAGCCAAATTCTTTTCAAAAATTGATCTTCATTAGGATATCACCAATTGAAGATTAGAACCGCTAACATTCAAAAAAGACTTCGCAGAACTCGTCTGGGCATTATGAATTCCTAGTCATGTCCTTTGGATTGACTAATGCTCCCCGCCTTCATGGATATGATGAACCCAGAGTATTCAAGGAATATTTAGATCACTTTGTGGTCGTCTTTATTGATGACATCCTTATTTATTCCAAAAGCCGTGAAGATCATGAGCAACACTTGAGGTCGACACTCAAAAGCTTCGTGAATATAAGCTTTATGCGAAGTTGAAGAAATGCGAGTTCGGCTTGAAGAAGTAGCATTCCTTGGGCACGTGGTATCAAGTCATGGAATATCTGTTGACCCAAAGAAAGATTGAAGCTATTCAAAGTGGGAACAACCTAAATCGATGGTGAATCAAGTCACGTAGCTTTTCGGTTTATTTGGTTATTATCGGAGATTCGTGGAAGGATTTTCTCGAATCGCTACTCCATTGACTCGGTGACTCGGAAGATACAAAGTTCGGTTGGAGTGAAGAATGTGAGAAGAGTTTTCAAGAACTCAAGAGGAGACTTATTTCAAACACCAGATTCGGCAATACCATCCGGCTCGGAGGATTTGTCATCTACAATGATGCTTGGGCAAAGGGTTGGGATGTGTTCTCATGCAACATGGAAAAGTTATAGCTTTATGCCTCATGACAACTCAAAGAATATGAGAGGAATTATCCTACTCATGATCTCAGAGTTGTAATTTGTTGTCTTTTGCACTTAAAATTTGGAGGCATTACTTGTATGGGAGAAAGTGGAGATCTTTACGGATCATAAAAGCCTCAAATATTTCTTCACTCAAAAGGAACTCAACATGCGACAACGACGTTGGATTGAACTGTTGAAAGATTATGATCATACCATCCAATACCATCCTGAAAAGCGAACGTGGTAGGTGGCGATTGAGTAGAAGATCATATGCAAGTCTGAGTGCGATATTGTCAACGCAAGAGAGCCCATTTTTGTGTGACTTGCAAAGGATGGAGATAGAGTTAAAGACTCAGGGACGCATGTGATGATAGCGAGTATATCTGAGTAGAAACCGACTTTAATCGATAAAGTTAAAAGTTCGCTTTCAAGCTACGATCCCGGAGGCGATGCGTATGAGGAAGAAAGTGCAAGAAGGTGCTATATTGGGAAGCAAGAATCGATGAAGAAGGAATACTTGAGTCAACTCCGGACTTTGTGTTCTAACGACCACGATTTAAAGTATAATATCATGATGGGGCGCACAACACACCATTTGCAATCCATCACAGGAGTACCAAAATGTATCGTGATATTCGGCTATACATTTTGGTGGAGCAATATGAAAAGAGAGATAGCGTTGTTTATCTCAAGGTGTTTAACTTGTCAACGAGTTAAAGCGGAGCATCAAGTACCAAAAGGTCCATCAGAACCACTTGAAATTCCGAATGGAAGTAGGAGCACATTACCATGGATTTCGTTACGGTCTTCCTAAGGTTTCTCAAGGCATAGATGCGATTTGGGTCATTGTTGATAGATTGACCAAGTCCGCTCATTTCTTACCGATCTGAGAAACTTATACACTTGAACGTCTTGCTCGTATGTATATAAACGAGATTGTATTTGCATGGTATCTTGGGGTATCCATAGTTTCGATCGAGATCCAAGATTCACTTCACGATTTTGGGTTAGTTTGCAAAAAGCTATGGGCACAGATTTACGATTTAGCTCAGCATATCATCCTCAGACAGACGGACAGTCGGAGAGGACTATTCAAACTCTTGAAGATCTATTAAGACTCTGTGTCCTTGATTTCAAGGAAGTTGGGACAAGTTCTTACCATTGGTGGAGTTTTCCTACAACAACAGGTTATCAAACAAGTATTGGCATGGCTCCATTCAAGCGTTGTATGGAAGAAAGTGTCGTTTCTCGGTATCTTTGGGATGAGGTGGGTGAAGCAACGTTGTTGGGATAGGAGTTGGTACGTATGACTACGGGAAAAAGATTCAAACGATTCGACAACGATAAAAACCTCACAAAATCGACAAAAGAGTTATCTTGATCTTCATCGAAAGGGCGTGGAATTCGATATAGGAGATCATGTGTTGTTAAGAGTTGCTCCATGGAAAGGAGTTACAAGATTTGGAAAGAGAGGAAAACTCAATCCTCGATTCATCGGTCCATTTTAATCCTCGATCGAGTAGGAAGGCGTGGCTATAGACTCGCTTTCTGCCAAGTATGTCTCGTGTTCATAACGCTTTTCACATATCTATATTACGTAAATATGTGAAAGACCGAACCACATTATTGAGTTAGAACCGGACGAAATAGCGGAAGATTTGACATATGAAGAGGTTCTGTTCAAATCTTGGATAAGAAGGAACATATTCTACGCTCGAGGTTATACCTCAAGTCAAAGTTTTGTGGAGGAACCACGATGTTGAGGAAATGACTTGGGAGTTAGAATCGAAATGAAATCAAGGTATCCTTACCTCTTGACATACCAGTCGTACCACTAATTTCGAGGGTAAATTTCATAAGAAGGGAGGTTGTAAGACCCCAACTTTTATAAATAAAGATGAATTTTCTATAAATATTATTTTTGAATATTATGGAATAAATTTGATATAATGTTATAGTTGTGGGTAATATTTATAAATTTTGCAAAGTAAGCAAGTTGTTATAAAATATTCGTTTGGTGGGGAATATTCTTTTGTCGGGGAATATTAAATACATCGCTCAATCATTAGTGGACCCCATAATGAAGTATTGTCGTAGTTGAAAAGCGACAAAATTATCTTTCTATAAAAATAACGGCAAGAGGTGTTACCGTTAAAAGTCATTGAACTACCCGCATTAGTAAAAGTACGATGTCTGGCGTAGTTGTATAAGTAGACACGATATTGATTATTGATGCTTACTTGAGAAGTCACTCAATTTATGCTTTCAATTATTGCTACTGATAATTATCGTGATCATATCTCTTATATTATTGATTCAATTATTGTCACAAGATCATCTATATAATATGTTATAGTATT
Organism: Panax quinquefolius; assembly: GCA_020205615.1. Taxonomy (NCBI): domain Eukaryota; kingdom Viridiplantae; phylum Streptophyta; class Magnoliopsida; order Apiales; family Araliaceae; genus Panax; species Panax quinquefolius. The sequence goes on from CM035161.1 coordinate 10,986,051, forward strand.
AAATCAATAATTGAGGCGACAAGTTATAAATGATTAATAATTGTTGAAAGATTAAATATGTGTTGATTAAAAATAAAATGATTAGTGGTAATATTTATTCAATCCTTGATGTATATAAAGAGTCATTATGAGACGTTTGTGGTAAGTTTGATTATTTTATGGGGGCCTATATATGTCATCATCTAAGAGTCTCTTCGTCGATAGTAATTACCTTTATGAATAGTAATTACCTTCGTCAATAGTAATTACCTTTACTTAGGCGTCAACCACTTGTCGTTTTCAACAAGGCCGAACCACTTGTCGTTTCACATTCTGGGCGTCGAACTTATCGTTTCACATCACCGGTCGTCAAGCCACTTGCCTTTTCACATGGCAAAGCTAAGCTAGAAATCTTCTATAAATAGAGGCCTAGTGCTTCATTATTTTTCACTTAATTCATTCAAGCTATAGATTGAGAAAGTATAGAGAGAATAAAGAGAAAGAAGAAGAGTATTTTGTTACTACACTTACTGCAGTATTCAATTTCCTACCAAAAGTAAGGGGTGTTATTCTTTCTTATTCATGAAGAGAACTGTTGTTATTCCATTGCTTATTATTACATTGGAATAACTTTGATATCTTGGTTTACCTATACTTGGTGACATTATTCTATTATTCTATTGGAACATCCACATGCGTGTGTGTTTTACAGGACACGGTTCCGTCTTTATTATTATTACATTGGAACATCCACATGCATGTGTTTTACTATGGGACTGGTTCCATTCTTTATTATTACATTTGGAATATCCATCTCATGCGTTTCTGTGGGACACTGGTTCCGTTATTTAATATTACATTGGAATAACTCCACTGCGTGCGGTCTATCGCATGCATGGTGATTTCTTTTGTTATTCCATTCTTTATTATACCCAGTTGGTTAAAACTTTGACTTCTATACTCCATGAAATTAGTGGAATATCCTTGATATTTTTGGCTTCATCCGAAGATCCTTTCATGGAAATATTCTTCTAAGTATTCTTGAATTTTACTCTACAAAGCAGTATCATGTTGACAGTTTGGATGTTATTGGTTCCTAGATAAATTAATTCTTGAACTTGTTTTATTGAATTCTTATATCATTGTCATCATCCTCATGTTTATATTATGTTGAAAGTCATCTGCATTTGTAGTACATAGATGGACTTGGTATGATTATGACCGAGACTATTCGATTGTAATCATGGACCGTAATGTTACAAATGATGTGGTAAAAGTCCTCGGTGGCTGTAGTGCATTGATGGACGAGTTGTTGGCATGATCATGACCATTAATGAATACACAAATATTCTTGGCCGTAAATACATGAATAATTGTGGTCGTGATACTAAAGAATATCCTTGCCATAAATGCGAGGGGTGATTCGATGATGTGGAATATTTATTAAAGTGAGTCTCAACTATATGATGATGAAAAACCTTTTAAATCATAAAAGATAGTAGATTTTATTTTCTACTTGACTCTTTTAATGGATTCTTTGGTTCATTGTAGTTAAACTTGATGTTCATTATATTTTATCGGTTTAACATGGTGTAAAGGCTAATGATAATTTATTCGCATTATCTTAGTCATAATATTTCTTCTTGAGCTAGTTGAGCTCACCCTTTCTTTCATTTGTTCTCTTCGGAAAATGAGAATATAGTTGGGACGAGTCTGGGAAGCGGAGTAATGGTCCGAGGATAGCATTAGTAGTCCTCACTATTACGTGAAATAGTGTGATAATAATTGTAATGAGGACTCCTTTTGAGTTTGTATGATCTCTAGTAGACAATATTTGTATTCAAACTCATGGTTTATGTCATTATTGTACGCTACGCAGTTATATTAGTAAGTTGTATTTAAATTCTATACCATGTATCCGATTACCCAAGATGGGTGATGTATACCTAATTTTGGGGCGTCCACGGCGTGGCGGTGATCGAGGTTGGAGCGGGAGGAATCGGAGATCCGGATGTTGGGTTTCATACGAGAAAGAGCACCGGTTAGAGTAGTTGCGGAGGAGCTTGCGGCGGAATTGCGGAGGATCGGGTCGAGAGAGTCGACTGAAGAGAGAGGAGAGTCGATCAAGGCGTTGGCGGATGGAGGACAAGATGTTCCGTGATTGCGGGACGTTATCGGCTTGAAACCAGAAGAATGAGCCGAGCCATCGAGGAGGTCCCATGGGGTTGCCATTGGGTGAAGGGGGGAACAAAGGTCTCCGACGGCGGCGGAGGGGGGCCATGGCGGCTCGACCGGTGAAGCGGAGGGAGGGTGGTCGGCAAGGAGGTCGTGGACGGGGATTATATTGTATGTTTGGCGAGACGGTGGTGACTGGTGGTGCCGGAAGCTCATGGCATTGGGTTAAGTGAGATCTGAGTTAGCGCCGATGGGTGAAGCAGAAAAGGGAGGAAGGAGAAAGCGGGCGTGTGAAACGCGTGGAGGTTTCAAAGAGGGAAGTGGTTAGTATAAAGTTTATTTTGGGGTAAGTTGATCAATTGACTAATAAAATACTGACACGCAGACGAGATTATATGTGTGTCAGTATTCTATTAGCCAATTGACCAACTTACTAAAAAAATAACTTCATGCTAACCAGATCCTTTAAAGAGTATTTGGCTCACTGCATGTGACCTGTTTGCTTTACTTTTGTTTCGTTTCTTTTTCAATTTCTTTTAACTGTCGATTACTATAAAATTATAGATGAATTTGAATTTTCAGATACCCTTATCCATAATTTTAATTATCAAGATGATATTTTGAGTCGCTTAAAGAAGCATCTCACCCCATGTAACAATTCCCTTTTCAACCCGGATTTTCATAATAAATTAGTTAATTAATCACTACGGTGCTGATATGTTGATCTCCCGACTTGTATATCGATAAGGTTAATTAATTAAAATTAATTTTATATTAACCAGTCTCTTTGAACACTCTCATATATTTCTTCTTCTTTTTTTTTTTTTTTTGAACGTCAACTGTTTGTGTACAATTTCTATATATAAAATGGGCTATATGTATATACACAATTGTGTATTACATAGTAAAACTATGACGATGGATTTTTTGGGCTATGGTGACGGTAAACTGTCGCCATAGCCCAGGATAGCTATAACAACGGGTAAAACCGTCGCTATAGCCCAAAAAATCGTCGCTATAACCGACTGTGTAATACACAGCTGTGTACTTACATTTTTTCCATATAAAATTACTTTATTCAATAATTAAAAGAATTAATTTATAAAAAAAATTGATATTTCCATAAATAAAAGTGATAGTTCCACAAAGTCAAATATCAATTTTTTACTAATGAAAATAACAATTCTTATTATAAATTGGTTATAAAAATAAATAAATACACTTTATTGTCTATCGCAATTTTCTTATAAAAGAAATTAGTATTTACTAAGTTCTTGTTAATTTATACATGGGTTAACTACAAAAGTGTTCCCCAAAATTTTATAAGATTCTATCTTAAACCTCAATATACCAATTTTCTCAGTTGTGCTATTTTAAATTTTTTATAAAATTATTCTATTTTAACATATTAATGAAATTATATGTTGGAATCCTTCATATACATGTCCGAAGGTAATTGTATTATTTACATTTTCATATATTATTGTATTTATACGTTCGATTATATTATTTATATTTTTATATATTATTATATTTATATATGTATTCAACTATATAAAACATGAATTTCAACCTAAAATTTTACTATTATTTTAAAAGAGAAGAATTTTGTAAATAATTTAAATTTGAAAGAACACAATTCAAAAAATTAATACTTCAAAACTAAAAGTGAAATTGTGAAGGATACTTTTGTAGGGATCCGGTTAGCATGAAGTTAATTTTTGGGTAAGTTGGTCAATTGACCAATAGAATGCTGACACATATAGAGTCTCGCCTGCGTGTCAGCACTCTATTGGCCAATTGACCAACTTACTCAAAAATGAACTCCATGTTAACCACTTCCCTTTTGTAGCTAACCCTTTATACATTAATTGCTCTAATTCTTACCCTATTGTTTAATGAAACCAAATGTATGTCCAAATCTGGTCTTCTGTTTTTTTTTTTGGAAACTGAAATAATATGTTCACATAAAAATCGTCACTACAGATTATATAACAACGATTGTCACTGTCATTGTACATTTATAGCGATATTTTTTATATGAAAATATCAAAAAATATTGTGAAAATATTAATTTTCTTTTTTAATGGAGCGTTACATATCTAGTGAGGAAAATGATAGAAATGGCTACTAATATTTAAGGAAGTTAACTTGCGACTAATATGAAAGCATATACTTATCTATATATATATATATATATATATATATATATATATATATTTATATGGCTTAAATATAAATTACTACCCTAAACTATAAGTCATATTCCACTTCGGTGATTTACCTTTCAATTTTGTCAATTAGATGATTAAACTATTAATTTTTTCCACTTTCATTCAATTGATTGCCTCGCACACGCCGAAATTCTTCGACGTGGCTCTTTGGGTATAGGCCATTGCTCAGCTGATGTGTAACTAAAAAAATAGTATTTTAATGTTTGATTACACATTTATTATATATGAAAGGGGCAAATTCGCCAAACCACTTTATATTATGCATTAATACTAATAAAAAATAACAAAAGCTAAAATCATCTGAAATCCTCTTCATCTTCATCTGCTACTCATCCTAAAAAATCCACCATCTTCTTGCTAAAATCTATCATCTCCGATCAAAAAACTTCACAATCATCATCGACCAAAAAACTCAACCATCCACCACTTGAAAACCCAACCATCCACCACTTGAAAACCCTATACCCATAAAATTAAATCATCTCAACCTTAGTTATTAAACGAAAATACAAGAAAATATGGAGAAAAACAAACCCATCAACACACATATATATCAAGATTCTTTTTGAGTTAGTGGAGTAAAATGAGTGTGAATGAATGTTGTGATTGGTTTGATGGTCTAGTTGATCTAGTGAAAAATTCATTTTACTATAACGAAAATAGAAAATAGTTTTTTCAACCTCCTGTCATACATTAATTTAAATTTTTGAACCACATTTGTAATTTTTAAATAAGATTATAATATTCACAATTTATTAGTTTGAATCAAATAAATTCGTACTACTTTTTAATTTTTAAATTTTACAAATTGACATCATAATATTAAAATGTGACTTTTTTATGGGACGAATGTAGAATCATAATATTAATGAGATGAATGATATAAAATTTTGAAAATAGTAAAAAAGAAAAGAAAAGAAATTCGTGTTTCTTGTAAGAGTGACAAAAAGTTGTGTATTGGTCCGAATTACCATTTATTGGACCCAACCCAAAGTTCTATTTTGTAAGATTCAAATATATTGGTAGGTCGCCTATGCCTAAAGCCTTGCTCTTCAATCCTACAAGATTGTGATCCAAGCTAAAGGTCTCTTCTCCCATCCACCAACCCCAATCCATCCTTTCCAGCTTCAATTTTATTTTCAGATGAATTCCTAAAAATCCAGTGGGGGCATGTGCCCCCTCTGCCCCTTCTTTGGATCCGCCCCTGCCGGCGCCGGTACTTCCCCATTTGAATTATCGACCTTCATACACCTCATAACTTTTCGAGACCCCCACTTCAACCACGGATCGCTAAATTGTGTGCAATGGCGGTTTTGATCTTCCTTAGGTCCCATCTCCATCATCAACTCCTCTCTTTCTTTACCTAAACTCATCATCTCTGTCTTACCTACACACACTCCATCAAAACCAAGCTCGCTCGTTCTTTCTCTCTCAAATCTAATGCCCCCTGATTTCTTATTTTCAGGCTAATGAACCACCTGTTAATGGCGTCAGATTCAACTCGTTGCTCTGGTCCCACTCATGTCCTTCTCGAGCTCACATCACCTACATCTCCACCCTCGACCTCCTCCAATTCGACGACCCCGTCGCAGTTGACCGCCATACTTACTTTTCTTGTGTAATTATATGTTTGTATAGTCAATTTGAGGTATTGAAAGTCATCTTTGTCTGCTTGATTTGGGTATATATGACTTTGATTTGAGGAATATAGGATTTTGATTTTGATTGTTAGGGTTCTGTTTTTGTTGAAATTGTTCGATAAATCTGAGTTTGGGTTTTATTTTTGTTTAAATTAATATAAAATATTATATTACTCTTTTATCCTTTCAAGTTCATAAAATAATCTAAAAATTAGTCTTCTTTTAACACATAAGCATTGTATTGCCACGTGGTGATGTCATGTCATTAATTTATGACATGGCAGGTTCAATTAGACTGAAATAGAAAAAATTAATAGTTTAATGATCTGATTGAAAAAATTGAAAGGTGAATTATCGAAGTAAAATATGGCCTATAGTTTAGTAGTAATTTATATTTAGCTATATATATATATATATTATATATATATATATATATATATATATATATATATATATATATATATATATACACACACAGAAAAGATGAAGAGCAGAAGTGTTAAAGAGCATAATTTTCTTAAAGAGAATAACTATTAAAAGGCTTCAGTGTTTTTTTTTTTAACAAACCCACCCTCCTGCTGCTCTCCTCCTCAGAAGCTTCTCTCCAAAATCGTCCAATAGAAAAACCCAAAACAGTCTCCTATAACACAAGCTTCTCTCCAAATCTCCAAAATCGGCAAAGAATGCGAAGAGTAAAACCCAAATTATTGCCCTAAAACACAAGCTTTTCTCCAATTCTCCAAAATCGGCAAAGAATGCAAAGAGAAACACCCAAAACAGTGCCCTAGAATCGGATTTTTCTCCAAATATCCACCCAATTTCTCTCCAAATCGGATTTCTATCGCGAATCGGTAAACCCTTTCTTGCTTACTTTCTTCCATTTTCTTAACTTTACTCATTTTGTTGTATGTTTCAATTTTCATTTTGTTGTGTTTCGGACTATGAATGTATAACAACTGATTCGCTACTTTTAATTTTCAGGCAATTCCTTGTGTTACCCGAGGCCTTGCCCTTTAACTTTAGTTTTTAACCTTGTCCCCCTTTCTCCACCTTATAGTTTTAATCCATCATTAAGTATTGAAGAGCGGGAGAAATGACTGAGACAGGCTGCTGGAAAAGCAGCTTTTATGCAAGATTTGTTTTTTCTCAACTCTATTGTCCGAGTAGCCGAAAGCAATAAGTTATTGCAAAATGATGTTAGGTTGAGTTATTCTGTGGTTTGTTAGGATAAGGGGAAATTGGATGGATTATAATGGTTTCGCAGTTGTTACTTGTTAACAACTCAATCAAAGCCTCATTTGGTTGCTTCCAAGGAGCAGTTCAAGAGCATAAACAGAAAGTCCATACTTTTCAGCTCGACTCGAGTTGTATTGCATTAATACTTTTGGAAAAAGAATAATCTTCTAATTATATGAGAATTTCACTTTATGAGATAATTTTATATTTCAAGCAAAATCCTTTCGAAGCAATTTTCCAGTGTATGAAATCAGGGTATGAATCTAAAATTTGTGTCGTAAACAGTCTAATTGATACATATGGAAAATGTGACATTTGGATGAAGCTGCAACAACATTTGAAGAATCCCCAGTAGAAGACTTGGTGTTTTTACATCTGCAATTGTATAATGATCAACAAGGAAAAGGGGAGGAGTCTCTAATGCTACATTTGAAATTGCATGAAATGGAAATGGAGCTCGAGGCGGATTAATTTGATTGTAGTTTCTCTTCTATATGCTAGTGCATATTTAACTGCAGGGAAAACATATACTAAATACTCCAATTTCTGTTCTATATGCTTGTGCAAAATAGATGTTTCTCATCAGGGTGAAGAACCTTCGAATCTCTGTAAACTATAAATACTTCATGCAAGTTCATTACTGAAAAATCAATGCTGCTATATGTGTCCACTAGTTATTTATACTCATTTTTCATTTTATTTTTATTTTTATGATTTTTGGTGCCACGAGAATATGGAATTTGCCATCTGGAAATTGGAAAATCTGAATTGGCATTGATATTAGTATACAAATTATGCAGTAAGAATGAATCCAGAACCAGAAAACAGAAGACAATTAAAAACCCATTTAATCACAAATACAGTCGCCTCAACACCCCACTCGCCTCATTAGATATTGAAATAGATGACATATAAGCTTCATCCTCAAGACAACCCACTCGCCTCAACACCCCGAATAAAACATCCTTACTTTCCTCATCATTTGCTTGTTTGCAGAGCTGGAGAATGGAAGACACATTCACGGGCTTTGGCTTCCGGAAATTAGATCCCTCAGCCGAAGCAGCCTCGTGTAGGCAAGACAATGCCTCAGAAATCCTCTTCCGTCTTATATGGACTTCTCCGAGAATCTCCCATGTATTTAAATTTTGCTTTCCTCCCACTTCAACCATATCTGCAAACAATTCTTTGGCTTTCTCAAAAATGCCTTTTTTAACGTACCAACTCAATATAAGATTCCCTATTCTAGGGTCATATGTTGATTTAATTGTCAGCCAACCTTCGTATACCTTTTCTGCCTCTTCAATATCATCCAGCCTTACCAAAGAAGAGATTATAGCATGGTAAGCCAAATTTGGAATAGTGGGAAAAATTGATTTGTAAGTGTTCCATATCCTTTGAACCTCCTCTTTCTTACCATCGCTACCATAAAGACTAATGAGATAATGATAAGGCATTCGATCCTGACCCGTGATTCTACCCTCAACCTTCTTTAAATACTCTTCAGCCTTTTCAACCTACCCCATCTTGATGTATATTGTTGCCATTGTGCTGAATGTAGTCCAGTTGGGACTAACAGCCCTGTCTAGTTTCATCTGTTCAAATATAGAGTTCTTTCTATCAACATCTACATCAAGATTGGAAGACTATACCAACACAGATTTACACAATGATAACCAAAAAAAAATGAAAGCTCAATTGTAAGCAATCACAACCAGAACATAACTTTTTTAGTTTTAATACAAAAAGAAAATTTAGTTTTAAAAAAGATAATAAATAGAACTCCTCCTAAACTAGGAAAAGAAAAAACCTTACAAGAGGGGTTCAGTCACCCTGCAAATATGAACACGAAATCCCACAAGCATCCACAGCTAAATAACACAAAGAAGCCAAGAAAATGATCCCGTCCCAAAGGAGATTAGGTTCGAGCATTCCTCACCGTCCAAAGACCGCATAGTATAGCAAATGGACATACACTTTACACCATATCAATTCTCAGGCAAACTCTACAAAGAATACCACACACTCTTAACACGCAATGATGAAAAACAAAAACCAAGCACACATCAACATAGAGTAAATACTAATAATGACTATTATTAATTAATAATAGTTTTTCCCCTTCTTATTCACTTCAAGATCTAATTGTATTAAGCATAACTAAATGTGCACAACTAAAACCATCAAACAGAAGTTTCAAAAGAACTAAAATCGGAAAAAACATAAAAATTCATAGTCCGAAACACAGAGCAAAATGAAAATTGAAACATACAACAAAATGAGGAAAGTTAAGACAATGGAAGAAAGCAAGCAAGAAAGGGTTTACCGATTCGCAATAGAAATCCGATTTCGATAGAAATTGGGTGGAGATTTAGAGAGAAATCCGATTCTAAGGCACTGTTTTGGGTGTTTCTCTTTGCATTCTTTGCCGATTTTGGAGAATTGGAGAAAAGCTTGTGTTGTAGGGCACTGATTTGGGTTTTACTCTTTGCATTCTTTGCCCATTTTGGAGATTTGGAGAGAAGCTTGTGTTCTAGGAGATTGTTTTGGGTTTTTCTATTTTTGGAGAGAAGCTTGTGAGAGCAGCAGGAGAGTGGGTTTGTTAAAAAAAAAAAATTGAAGTCTTTTAAGTAGTTATGCCTTTTTAACACTTATACTCTTGATCTTTTGTATATATATATATATATATATATATATATATATATATATCATAATTTGATTTAAAATTTTCACAATATATAACAAAACTCATTAATGATAATAAAAAAGAGTAATTCAATAATTGTCCTACTCCTCCGATCTCTCCATCCCCTTTTGAAGAACCAATAGATTATTAAAATCAGCGTCCATCTCCCAAATATCAAGTATCTAGTATGTAGTTTTCAGGGAGCCAAAGGGAAACTATACATGTATGTTAACTATATATTTTTAAAAAGCTACAATAAATAAAATGAAGAAACCTACCACACAAACAAGGGATTCATCAGTAATTAATCATATCCATCCAGTTACCAAATATTCTTAAAAATGAGTCCTAATATTAATATTGAATGAACCGATATACCGAACCAGTTAAGCTAATTTAATATCAGATCGTTATTGATTTTCAAAAATTCTGTGGACATGAAAATTGAAATGAGTGTATTTGAATTTTACTTATTTGTATTTTTATCCCTAATGGTGGATAAAAATATAAATATATGAAATTCAAATACAATTTTTATATCCAATTTTCATATCCACCTAAAAAAGCTCATCAATTTTTACCTACTATTGAAATGGCCTAACCTTCCAAAATAGAAAGCTTTTAAATATTAGGCCTTTAACTAAGGGTTTTTGTGTCTTAGGATACATGCTAAACATGGAATTCAGAAGACAGAGCCCAAATATAATTTTTAAATACATATGATAAAATATTATTTATGCATTTAAAAATTATATTTCTGCCCCATCCTTTATTCCGTACTTAGCATGTGCCATTAAACTTTTAACAATTAAGCAATGTAGAACTTAAAAACCACCAAGGTCTTTACTTGGTAGTCTTTTTATGGGAAAAACTTAAACTTTTATCATCAAATCAATGTGGGATGGTATTCTTGGATGTGTCCAGTTGCTTACACATTGTATGGTCTGATTGAAACGCCTAAATTAACAATAATGCTACTATTACTTAAAAAAAATCACATAATGCTCACATACACACACATGCATACTGTGAACCCCCGCCTGACATGCAAGGCCCGCAGTATGTATGTGTGTGTATGTGAACATTATGCGATCTTTTTTATCTGATAGTAGCATTATTTCTAAATTAATGCGATTTTGCTAACTTTTGACATGAGACATCAACGTAGGACTCAAAGAACAATAAAATATGCAAGAGAATGTCAACAAACAGTTTTCTAACATCAAAACAAGTAATCAAGTCTAAGAAAGTTGCTGAGAAATAATGGCAACAGAAACTCCACTCATTCAATATGAGACTTGAACAGAATGTTAAAGGCATAAGTTTTACCATGCCGAAAGTGAAGGAAATGTCTGTTTGTTAATTCACTATAAATAGTACTTAACTTCATCCATTTCATGCACTACCAACTTACCTCTCTTCTATCCTTTCTGCTTCTGCTATCCAACTCCGTAAAGCATGAATGATTTTCATCAACTTTCTTAACTGTTCTCTTTTTCTTTGATTTCCTTGTGGCTGAGCCGACTAGCATTATTATCATCATCACAGCTTAAAGTTTGTAATTACATAATAATTATCCATAAGGATGCCAACTAAAACATTCACCATTTGATGCAGTTTGTTGACTACTGTTTTTGTATACATCAAGTGTCAAGGCTCGTTCTCTAAGTGCATCAACCCAACTGCATACCACACAGTACTCCGTACCACCATAAATGACGTTTTCTATTCCCAACTGCATTTCATGTATTGCACATATGATCTATATGTAACATTGACCACAAACAAGTGATGTTCAAGTATTCTATTGCAATATACCCTAGCATGGAACAAAACCACAAGTAATAGATTTGGGAAGAGATAACAAATATACAATGCATCTCTTGTATGTTAACAAATAACGTGCCAATTACATCACCTTTATTCGACACAAACAGACTAAAAACACGTCATGATTGTCGTTGCAATTGGCCGAGTTAGAAAGTGGAATAGTTGCTTACCCAGACCATCCTCTCTGAGAACCCCCAGAAGACTGCACATTTAACCTGTCGAGCACAGCATTGAAATCAACAGGTTGGCCACTTTCCTCTAGCCTCTGGATTACACTCACAGCGTGATCGCCCCTATAACCCATGCTCACCAATTTCTCAACCAGTTCGTTGTAGGGGTGGTTGCGCATAAAATGTGGAGGACGAACCATAAGATTACTGCTAGTAGTTGGTTGCTGATTCTGAGAATAACCACTTTGCTGGAAGTGAGGCTGGGGCAGATGCTGTGCCCTTCCCCCATCACTGTCATACATCATATAAGTATTTCCTGGGGAGAGTACTGTAGGCTGTGGTCCAGAAGCAGCATATCCATCTCCTGGCTGTGCTCCAAAAGTGGCCTTCAGATGCTGAGGTGTAGGCTGTGGCTGAACTGGTCTACTAACCCCACCATACCCATAAGACATAGCTTCTGCATGGCTTGGAGCGGGTTGAGAAATTCCCGAAAATGGCATTTGCATCGGCATGCTCTTCGGGAGGGTCTCTTGGATAGAAGGATTTGCTTGACTAGGCATATACTGAGGATAAACAGCAGGCGATGTGGGCCTAATCTGGGGCTGCAAAGGTGTCTGTTGTGGTGGTTGACCTTGTGAAGGTAGCTGCTGGGACCACTGCTGCTGATACTGAGGCAACAAGTGATTTTGCGGTGTCTGATTCACTTGAGCTTGTGTAGGCTGTGGTGGAGTTCGATACTGGGAATCCGATGGTAAATATTGACCCTGAGATGGCTGCACCTGATGTGGTAAATTTGATAACTGCACTGAAGGTAGATAATAACCCTGTGATGAGGTCAGACCCTGAGGTGGCATCGGTGGATGCTGTGCCATGGGCTGCTGGTGATGCTCCACAGGTCTGGTAGGAAGTGAAGGTTGTGGGGAAACCTGATTGGGCAAAGCAAGAGCAAGTTGTTGGCCATGCACATCTGATGTGTTATCATTCACTTTTGGGTCAGAAGCAGGTGGAGAAGCCCTCTCCTCACTATGTTTAGAATGGCTTGCAGAATTGGACTCTTTCTGTGCAAGTTGAATCTTGGCTAGTTCTTTCTGGGTTTCAGCAAGCTCCTGCTTGTCCCTTAGGATCTGTACGGACCTGTGGACCTGAAGTGCATATACAAGTATTCTATCAGAATCTGAAAAAGTTAAGCTACTCTAAAATCGAAGCAACATAGAGAGAGGGCAAAAAATAGCATAGAAATAAGACACTAGTATAGAACAATCATCAACACTTTAGCAAATAGCTTCCAGCAGGTTAGTGATGCACCTAAATCAGACAATATCTTCATACTCTATTATTAAATTGAGGGGCACAGAAGAGATACGAAACGATATTGCTGTCAATTAAAAAGGACAATAATAATCTGTCAATATAACAAAATCACCTCTTGGAGATGCTTCTCAAGATATTTTAGCTTTGAATCCGCTTCCCCATGATCACGAGCTAACTCAGAACGCATTTCGCTAATTGATTTATCAAGATTGTAGCAGTATAATTCCAGCTGTGATAGTCTTGAACTAATCCCTTCCAGAAAACGCATCAGATTGTCAGCATATTTCTTCATGGTCCTTTCAACTGTAATAATTACATCCTGGTTAATGGATTCTTCTGGCGGACTATAAGAGGAAGCAGGAAATGCTGGTGATTTAGCAATTCTACTTATGTGGAATTCCTGCTCAACATGAGAACAAAGCAAAGGTTGTCTTAATTTGGGAGAAAAAAAGAGAGAAAATGTGTATTACTATTTGCTATCAGCTGTAAATGGAAATGGTAAGCAACAGAAAACTTAAGGAGACATCCGACTCCATAACACAAATTATAAATAAATGAGGAGTATATGATGCCAGGAATCAGGTTCAGTATTTTGACAAAGATTATTTGGCATCAAATTTACGAAGGAATACAACAATCAAACACAAATACGATATTCCTCCACGGCTCCACGGATCATGAAATTTAGGGTTCCAAACAGGTATCAAAGAAACCATAGTTAGTATATCCACTCATATGCAAATATCAACGAATAATCATTTCATCTTTAAGCTGCCTTACGTTCAATTGTTAATATACAACTCAGGTATCAAGAAAATTATTGAGAAATAACAATAAATTGGCCCACTTTTTTGTAATCATCCAGATGTTGTAGGAGCACGGGTTAACCATTAACCCCTCATACATCCAGACGAAAACTAATAAGGCAAAAAACGAGACACATAATCTTATGAAGCCTAAACACTAAATATAAATCTAATCAAGTATAAATATCATTATCCTCCACCTTCAAGAATCAGTCCATCATGTATCCACACCTTTGTCCTCTAACGCATGAAGCGAGACAGAGTGTAACAGTATCACACTCGTAATCATAAGAATCATTTCAGCCTGAATATTACATGAAATTAGAAGTTAAACTTTAAAGGAAAGATAATTACTATAATTGTACTGGTCCACCTTTTCAATCTGCAAGTCCAAATGTCCAATACTGTTTGTGACCAATCCATAAAACAGGTTATCATGAAAGATCACAAAGAAGAATACCATAAGGCAGTACGGACATCATTTTTTGCCATTAAACCTGACACAATAGCTTTGTGCGTGATATTTCACATCAGCCAGACTTTGCACCTTTCACCACCACACCATCATACCATCAGCCTCATATCCAAGATAAAAATTAAATGTCTTTTACAACACACACCAACATCCTAATTAATAAAATCAAATCAACTTCCGAAGGAATCAAAAGTCATAGTATTAAACATCATATAGTATTTATCTAAATATACTTCGTAATCTTCAACTTGCACCGACTTATTTCCTTTAGTTCTGTCATAATTTTTGTCTCTTAAAAATTTCCACAGCAAGGTTCTTGGTATCCGCTATTTCAACACAATCTTGTTAAAACTCTAACATTGAACTTCAAAAAATTGTTGTACAATGAATAAGAAAAGGAAAACATTCTCAGGGACAAGTAATAGCTATTTTTTTATTTTTTTAAGTCATTACTTTCATCCTAGCAATAGATTTATACACCAAATGAAGGTTAAACCTTTGTGTTTGTGAGTTTTGAAAAGGGTAGAAAAGAATAGATTTGGAAGGAATTTAATTGTTTTCTTCCCAATACTCTTGTTTGGAAGTTCTCTTCACGGGGAGAAAGTGAGAGAAATGGGTGGAAAATAACCTCATTTTCTCTCCAAAACTTTTCACCCAATTTAAAGATTTTGGCAGAAAGTAATTTTGACCACCTAATAATTTTTATTGTTGGTATTATACGCTTACAATAACAATAATCAAAATTTTAATTCCTTAAATGTGTATTTTGTCTCAACTCACGAACAGAAAGAGGAAAGTTATGATCACTTTCCCTCCATTTCTCTCCCCTAATGATTGAAACTTTCTCTCACCTCACTTTCCATCCAAACTCACAAAGTTTAGGAGTAGTCTTTTGGTAGGCTTTCTAGTTCTTGAGGACTTTCTGGCCGGTAGACTTCATCGCGGACCTGCCTTGCTTACAGGGGATACGAAAAAGATAGTTGCTTGACTCCACTTAAAAACTCTGCCCCCTATACCCGGCCCAAAAAGGAAACAAAAGCGCTAGGGGAGGCATACATATGAGGCAGCGAGCGATTTTATAAACACGAATTGAGCGTAGGCTAATCAATGTATTCTGCAAGGTATTCAGCTTTTATTGAGTTAAAAATAGGGAGGAGTCCGTGTATGCAAAACCTCTCCAGAGGGGAAAGGAGAAACCCATCCACTCTAACCTAGGCTAGTTAATGATAGGGATTCAACTACCACCAAGCAAATATTCTCCCTGCCTCATCCCAGCAACACTCAAAGTCATACCTTTCATCCATACCAGCCAAGCTTCTATGGGGATAAAGCAAAATGAAAATAAAATAAAATTTGATTTGTACAGACAGAAAGAGTAACCGAACTATTGATACTGTTTTCAATCAAAACCGTAAACTTCAATCAATCAAGACCAAAAATTACACATTTTAACATCAAATATACGACCAATAACACTGTACACAGAAAAAGACAAATACCCTAACAAAAACTTCAATCATCATCAAAGGATCAAGAGAACCAAATTACCTTGGCAGAATTAGGTCCAATCACAGGATCAGAATGAGTGCCGTTAGAGTTGTCTTGATTCGAGTAATCCTCATAGGAGCAGAGAATGTCATCGGTAGAAAAATCATATCCTTTGGAACCCGAATTATTCCGACCCGCTGACGATCCAGATGCCATAGCTAATAATAAACTGATCGAAAAACAGAGAGGGAAACTAAAAACTAGGGTTCACAGAAAGTAAATAGAGATTCTAGATAGAGAGAGAAAAGCCTGGAGATGAGATACTAATATACTACTTACTACTACACTAATGAATTGAAGAGGGAGAATATTAGGTTCCTTGGCTTTTCTGAAAAAAAAAAAGAAAAGAAATTTCGTAGTTGATGAATCGATGATCGAGAAAAAGAAAAAAAGAAAAACGTTTGCGCGTTGGAGTTGGGAGAAAGTCGGATAAGGATAAATCCCCGTCCACGTTACAATAGACTAGAGTTGCTAGTTGTTTTTGGAATCACATTTCGCATCTACCTTATAAATTTATGAAAAAATGGAATATTATTATTATTATTTTAATCTTTTTTTTTAATTTTATTAGTTTTTGATTGAAATTAAATACACACGCCGACTCGTTTTTTTTTTCTTTCAAATTTTGGTAATTTAATAAATATATATTTATTGGACTTAAATTCTTAGGCTAATGCTTGTATGCCTTTAAAGTTAAAACTTTATTTACTATATTACCACACAACTATTATTATTATTATTATTATTATTATTATTATTTTTAAAAAATAAATAATCCAAACCTTTGAACTCAATTAGTCCATGTTCTCTGAATTTATCAATTCGTAAATAATAAAAATTGTAGATCTATTTCTTATCTTTTCGATCTTGAATCGTTCCAATTGAAGTTTGGATCGTAGTTATGGATTAATTTCCAAAAAAGACGACGTCATGACAAAAAAATAGTCGCAAGAAAAGAGCAAAAAAAAGTGAAAATGAGCAGAATGTTGGAAGCCGCGATACCCATAAGGCGAGCCGCGACGCTAAGGCGTGGTCAACAATGAGATTCCCAATTTTGTTAATTTTGAAAGAATTCTACTAGGATTTAGATTGTTAATTTTTTAGGGTATTAGGATTTTATTCTATGACAATAAATATATGTTATTAGTCAGTTATTAGGGGGGCTAGCTTGGCTACACAATTTTAAACCCTAATTTTGGAGGCAAGAAGGAAGACATGTCAAGTTAAGTTGTTTATTTTCAGTTTTCGTGGATGTTGAACCTTCTTTATAATTAATGGTTTGATTAAGTATATTTTATTTATTTCTTCATGTGTGAAATTTATTATGATAATCTGTTTCAACTTCTTATATGTTATCCAGTTTATTAATTTGGTTTCTGCAGGATTAAATTGGTTAATTGATATCATCTTCTAGATTAAGGTATAATATTAAGCAAACAATGTTATATCTTACCAATAATAAGTTTTTTCTACCAATAATAAGTTGTTTACCAATACTAAGCTTATTGGTTGGTAATCAGTTTATTGGTAAACTGTTTACCAATAAATTGTTTGAATAATAAGTTATTTACCAATAAGTTATTTAAATAATAAGCTGTACAAATAATAAACTTAGAAAAAAGTTGAGTATAATTTTGTTTAAAATTTTTTAGTCCAATGGTGGAGATTATAATATCTGATTGAACATGGTACTAGATAATCCCTATATTAAGTTATTTTCTAATCTTTGGACTAATAGTCCCAAGTTCAAATTTGAAAACAAACAAAATGTTTAAAATTAATAGTTTTATCCAAGTGTAATATTTGCTGTAGGATGTTGATTGAATAAATAAATAAATAAATGAATAAAAAATATGTTATTTCCTTGATGAAATGGAAGTATGTGATGAGTCGAGATGGGTTCTAAAACGTAGTTGTTGGAAAAATGGAGAGAAAGCAAGAAAGAAAAATAGATACATTTACACTTTGTTTTTTAGTTTTGAATAGAAAAAAAAATAATAGAAAATTTAAATTAGAACAGAAAAAAAAAATAGAAAATTTAAAGTTTTTATTTGTGTTATTTCTGAGTTTTTAATAGAAAAGAATAAAAAATTTAAAATTGAGGATATGAGTTGTAATTAAAAATTTATTATATTAAAAGTTGATTTATTCGTTCAAATCAGGCCAATTTTGAACGGAAAACTTTGGCTGAAAAAGTGACCAAATTTTCTATTCATTTCATTTCTATTTATTAAAAAACTTAAAAACATAAAAATTGAAAAGAAAACTTAAATTTTAAGTTTATTTTTTTTTATGTCAATTTTAAAACTAAGCTCTGTTACATTTTACCAAGTCTAACATGACCAATCCCACCCTCCGATGATTGGATCAATCGCCGGTAGCAAAACAGCAGCAAATTCCCCGGGAAAGTCAATGTCAAATATACCTGAATACAATTTCGATCACTCCCTTCAAAAAAAAAAACAGGAGTATATTGATTACAACATGTAACGTAGTTTCAAATTACAAGGGTTCTAGCCAGTTTTCTCTTTTAGAAACTACCAATATGAAACTAAACAGCAACAAAAGAGGAATAATAACAAACACTAAGAGCGTGCGTATAAATTCGATGTCAAATTAGAATCAAACATCTAGCTAGGGTTTTAACTTGTTTGATTTTGAATTAGAAATAAAGATGTATGGTGGATACGTTGATTATGAGTATGATCAGCAAAATATGATCAGTAACCATGGTGATGATTTTAGTATCGACGTGGCTAATTTCGATGAAAATGAGAATAATGATGAAGATGAAGGTCAGGAGATCACACAGGAGGATGCATGGACGGTGATCAGTGCCTACTTTGATGAAAAGGGTCTGGTCAGGCAGCAGCTCGATTCGTTCGATGAGTTTATACAAAATAACATGCAAGAAATCGTGGATGAGTCGGCTGATATTGAGATCCGCCCGGAGTCTCAGCACAATCCCGCCCGCAATCCTGATTTTGTCGAGGTTAATTAATTCCTCTCCCTACTTACTTCAATTGGCCATTTTCGAATATAATGTGTATAATAACTTCTAATTTGATGCGACCAATGTTTGTGCTAGTTGAATTGTTATTAACCATATTTATATTTTTTGTTTCGAGATATTAGAGAGGTACGGTAGAATTGTAGTAGTGATGCATGGTAGTACTCAAGTAATATATAAGTAAAAGTGCTCTAGTTTTGGAACAAACAAAAATGGAAAATGTATCTATAATACATTTTCCATTTTAGAATAGGGGAAGAACAAAATTTAGTGTGGTGTATAGACACACACATGCATTTTATGAGCTACAGTGTACACAAAAGCCTCTAATATATTTGACCAAAAGCCTCTATGTTTTCTCCCAAATCAAAGAACCATTGCAATATTTCATCTCTCTTATATTCAATTTTTTAAAGAAAATAAAACCTCAATCTTATAGTCAAAGTATTGAACTATGAAAATAGTATTATGAAGAAAATTTCATGGCAAATCACCATGTTCAGCCTATACTAGCTATATTGCCGACCAAAAATGTTACATCTTCTTGTTAATATAGTTTTACTTTCTAAAACTTGAAATTCAGGGTAAAACCTCCTACAATTGAACTATTAAACCCTCAAATATCTGTTCATATATCTTGAAACAAATCCAATAGCAGAACTCTGTATACTGATTTGAATGAACAATTTATATTGATTTTATAATTGCCTAAAATTATTTTCTTTGTTATTGTGCAGAGTATCTATAGGATCAGCTTTGGTCAGATATACTTGAGTAAACCCATGATGACGGAATCTGATGGAGAGACTGCCTCTTTGTATCCAAAGGCCGCAAGGATTAGGAACCTGACCTACTCGTCCCCATTGTATGTAGATGTCACGAAAAGTGTTGTTAAAAAGGGCTATGACTGTGAAGAAGTCACCGAGACTCAGGATTTTACTAAAGTTTTTATTGGAAAGGTATTTAAATTTTTATGTTGCCACTAATTACATAACTTCATGAATTGAGGATTGTTGCTTATTTCTTCATAAATCATCGTATATACAGGTTCCAATAATGCTACGGCCAAGCTATTGTAGTTTGTATCAAATCTCAGAGAAGGACTTAACTGAGCTTGGAGAGTGTCCATTTGATCAAGGTGGATATTTCATTATCAATGGAAGTGAAAAGGTTCTTATTTCTCAGGAAAAGATGAGCACAAACCATGTCTATGTGTTTAAGAAAAGGCAGCCTAACAAGTATGCATATGTGGCTGAGGTTCGGTCTATTGCAGAATCCCAGAACAAGGCACCTAGTGGCATGTTTGTCAGGATGCTTGCTCGGACTAGTGCCAAAGGGGTAATTGAGAATGTGGCTAGTGTTGGAGTACCGAATTTGCTTATTCCATTGGGGTGAAAGTACTCATTCTAAGAGGAATTTGGTGTAAATGCAGGGATCTTCAGGGCAGTATATCCGTGCTACACTTCCTTATATACGAACTGAAATTCCAATTATCATTGTGTTTCGGGCATTAGGTTTTGTCGCAGACAAAGATATATTAGAGCACATCTGTTACGATTTTTCTGATAGTCAAATGATGGAGTTACTCCTCCCATCTTTGGAAGAAGCATTTGTGATACAGAACCAACAGGTATTTTTGTTTTTTTATCTTCCATTTCCACCATCTAGGGGCTGATAGCTTTATTGATTCTCTGAGGTAGAATGAGATCACTAATTGTTGTGCCCTTGTGATGCCAAAGAGAAGGTACTACTGAATATGTTTATCTGTCTTGCTGTAGGTAGCACTTGACTACATTGGGAAAAGAGGATCTACAATTGGTGTCACGCGGGAAAAGAGGATTAAGTGCGCATCTCATTGATGGTTAAGCTTTTGATGAATTATCTATTATTTAGAATGAACCACATGCTTGACTCCGTCACAGGTATGCAAAAGAAATCCTTCAAAGGGAAATGCTTCCTCATGTTGGTGTTGGGGAGTACTGTGAAACTAAAAAAGCATATTATTTTGGGTATGTTATGATTCTATCGGCTTACCTCACTATAGCCACAGAACCATCTTCTAAGAGACTTCCATGCTTACTATTGCTCCAGATACATCATTAATAGGCTTTTACTCGTCTTACTTGGACGAAAGCCAGAAGATGACAGGGATCACTATGCGAATAAGAGGCTAGACCTTGCTGGTCCATTACTTGGAGGCTTGTTTCGAATGGTTTGTTACTTGCCAACTTTTTGAATATAATTGTCTACTTCAAGGCTACCTTTCTGACTTTAATTAATGTTTAACTTGTTGCAGTTATTTAGAAAGTTAACCAGGGACGTGAGATCCTATGTTCAAAAGGTTTCATCATTTGACTGATTTTTTATTGGCTTGATGTTCACCTCTTAGCTTCTTCTATGAGGCTTCTCATAAGAATATAAACTGAGAAATTTTTGTCCATGAGCCAGTGTGTTGATAATGGAAAGGATGTTAACTTGCAATTTGCAATTAAAGCAAAAACAATAACAAGTGGCCTTAAGTACTCTCTGGCAACTGGGAACTGGGGGCAAGCAAATGCAGCTGGTACTAGAGCTGGAGTTTCACAGGTGGGGTACTTTATATAAACTTAATGTACTTCATGTTGGATTTTTATTTTTGTTTTACCCTCATTGTGACAACAGGTATTGAATCGCTTAACATATGCCTCCACTTTGTCACACTTGCGGCGATTAAACTCACCCATTGGGCGTGAAGGTTAAACCATTTACAAAAATGTACCTATGATTTGCTAAGGTTCCTTTGCTGTTGTATCTTCCATGACATGACCAGATTTTTTTCTTTTTTTTTTGACCAGGTAAACTCGCAAAGCCAAGGCAGTTGCATAATTCACATTGGGGAATGATGTGTCCTGCAGAAACACCAGAAGGACAAGTAACGATTATAGCTGATCTTCATATATCCTCTAATTTGTTGGGACGATTGAAATCCTTTTGAAACTATGAAACTTGAGAGTACTTACTGCTGTTGTTTCAGGCATGTGGTCTGGTAAAGAACCTTGCATTAATGGTGTACATAACAGTTGGCTCGGCAGCAAATCCCATTCTGGAGTTTTTAGAGGAATGGAGTACAGAAAATTTTGAGGTATTTAGTTTATGAAAGACTGGAATCTGTCCAGCTGAACATGAAAGTATTCAATCTTCTCAGCTAGAATTAAAACATGAATGCCTCTCAACTTGTAGGAAATATCTCCTGCAGTTATACCTCAAGCCACCAAAATTTTTTGTAAATGGTTGCTGGGTTGGTATTCATCGCAATCCTGAGCTATTGGTGAGGACTCTGTGACAACTGAGGAGACAGGTCTGATAACCCCGTTGTTAATCTCTTTATTTTAAATTATTCATTGCATATAGTGTAGTGCCATTTAATATATTTTCGATTCCAGTTTTAGAGTTTCGAAAAGTGATAATAGTGTTTTCAAGAATTATCATGTGAATTCTCTACTTGTGTTTTGTATAGCACATAATAAGGCTTTTAACAATACTGCTAATTCTATTATAATTTTCACCTTCATTAATTTGTACGTTGGCCCTTTTTAAGGATTTGGGGGATAATTATAAAATTCCCTTTACAGGTTGATGTTAACACAGAAGTTGGAGTTATTCGTGACATTCGCTTGAAAGAACTTCGACTTTACACAGATTGTGGCCGCTGTAGTAGGCCATTGTTTATTGTTGATAAACAAAAACTGCTTATTAAGAAGCGTGATATCCTGGCATTGCAGCAAAGAGTATGTACTCTGTATAAGATTTGCTATTATCTTGCGTCTCTGGTACTACTAGCCTTGTTGATTCTTTTCTCAGGAAACCCCCGAGGAATGTGGCTGGCATGACCTTGTGGCAAAAGGATTTATTGAGTTTGTTGACACAGAAGAAGAGGAGACTACAATGATTTCCATGACAATAAATGTAAGTATTCAGTGTACTTCTTAATTTACTTACTTTGAAGTGATATTTATAGACCCCTGTTGTTATTGAGGATTGAGGAGTTGATCCTGCCTATGAATTTTAATACCTTGTGATTTCACTTGACAGGATCTTGTAAATTCAAGGGTCAACCCAGATGAGGCTTATTCTGAAACTTACACCCACTGTGAAATCCATCCATCACTGATATTAGGTGTTTGTGCTTCTATCATACCGTTCCCTGACCATAATCAGGTTAGTTTGTACTGTTGCTTGAGATCTCTGCAGACTTGGACCCATATATATATTTGAATATCTGATTCCAGTGCCAATGGTGGTAAAACAAAGCAGTCCCCTCGTAATACCTATCAATCAGCAATGGGAAAACAAGCCATGGGAATATATGTCACTAATTACCAGACACGAATGGTGTGAACAGTTTCTTCTCTTTGTATATAATTTTGCATTCTATTTTGCCTTTCATTGTCTTACACTTGCACTTTCACTTTTTTTTTTGGCTTCAAAACAAGACACTAGCCTATGTTCTCTACTATCCTCAGAAGCCTTTAGTTACTACACGAGCAATGGAGCTTTTGCATTTTAGGCAACTTCCAGCTGGCATAGTAAGCATTTGGTTACTGCTAGCTGGTACTCTTGTTTATGTGTTTGCCTTTAACCAGTGATCAGGTTTCTTTGCCCTTTGTTTCATGAAAGAATGCTATTGTTGCCATTGCCTGCTATTCTGGATATAACCAAGAAGAT
Organism: Panax quinquefolius; assembly: GCA_020205615.1. Lineage (NCBI taxonomy): Eukaryota > Viridiplantae > Streptophyta > Magnoliopsida > Apiales > Araliaceae > Panax > Panax quinquefolius. The sequence continues at coordinate 11,009,852 of CM035161.1, forward strand.
TCTGTAGTCATGAACCAATCTTCGATTGACCGTGGATTCTTCCGATCACTATTTCTCCGCTCATACAGGTGATATGGGCTGATATAAATTAATCCATCATATTCAGAAGCTGTTTCTGCTCCCCCGTGTGATCGTATATCAGATTAATATTGTTTCATATCATAGGGATGAAGAGAAGAAGATGGGAACACTTGTGAAAGAAGATTTTGGACGTCCTAATCGAGATCATACCATGGTAATTAGTGCTTCATTTAAAATATATTTTCTTTCTCAGTGGAATGGGGGGGTAAAATTTGCTTGTTTTCAGGGAATGCGGCATGGATGTTATGATAAATTGGATGATGATGGCCTTGCACCTCCTGTAAGTAGTTGAGTAACATTATTAGTCTACACTCTAGATTGTTCTCAAGAAACAATGTGTATATATGTCAGGGCACGAGGGTCTCAGGTGATGATGTCATTATTGGAAAGACTACACCTATTGCCCAGGATGATGCTCAAGGAGCAAATTCGAGATACACACGCAAGGACCATAGCACAAGTTTACGCCACAGTGAAAGTGGAGTTGTTGATCAGGTACAATAGATCTTAGTTGGCTGCAGCTTGTTTTGCAGCGGAGCTTTAAATTTTTTTTGTTCTTTTTCTGGTTTTATTGCTTTATGTAGTTATTAAAGATTCAGATAAGTGTTGTGAGCTTGTATGTTTGATATTTTTACGTCCTTTATTTTCTTTTGGTAGGTTTTGTTGACCACAAATGCGGATGGGTTGAGATTTGTCAAATTAAGGATGAGGTCTGTTCGGATACCTCAAATTGGAGACAAATTCAGCAGTAGGCATGGACAGAAGGGAACAGTTGAAATGACTTATACACAAGAAGATATGCCGTGGACAATTGAAGGTGTAACTCCAGACATTATTGTGAACCCACATGCCATTCCTTCTCGGATGACAATTGGTCAGCTTATTGAGTGCATCATGGGGAAGGTTGCTGCTCACATGGGAAAGGAAGGAGATGCTACTCCTTTCACTGATGTCACCGTAAGTTCCTTGAGATTTTCACTTTATGTTGTGGGGGAAAAAAAGAACATTAACCTGTGCCTACTGACTAGGCAGGCCTCTTCAATACATACCATATTTATCACAGTGAAATTCTAAAGAAACTATGCCCAAATATGCATGTTTGCAGATCTATAAAAAAAATCACTATTCTTGTTTATGTATTTACAAAATAATTAGCCGCCATTCATATGATGAAGATGATGACTCAAAACCTATATTAAAATTTGGAAAATTATATGAACACGTGCTGGCAGACTGAGCATATACTAATTGACATGAAAATTTTCATTTGGCAAATCATATTCCACTATGACAAACATGTCATACTTTTTCAGGTGGATAATGTCAGCAGAGCCCTTCACAAATGTGGTTATCAAATGCGTGGTTTTGAGACAATGTACAATGGTCATACAGGTCGATGGATGACTGCTATGATATTCTTGGGCCCAACTTACTACCAGAGGTTGAAACACATGGTGGACGACAAGATCCATTCTCGTGGGAGGGGTCCAGTGCAGATTCTTACTAGGCAGCCTGCTGAAGGGCGATCTCGTGATGGAGGACTACGATTTGGAGAAATGGAACGAGACTGCATGATAGCTCATGGAGCTGCACATTTTCTCAAAGAGAGGTTGTTTGACCAGAGTGATGCATACCGGGTTCATGTTTGCGAGTCTTGTGGAATCGTTGCAATTGCCAATCTCAAAAAAAATTCCTACGAGTGTAGAGCTTGCAAGAATAAAACTGACATTGTTCAGGTGAAATAAACACAATATAATCTCGTGTTGAAGTTTTCATTATTTTTCTGGTTCTATATTAACTTTATTGCTTATCCTTAACAGGTGTACATACCTTATGCCTGTAAACTTCTGATGCAAGAGCTGATGGCCATGGCCATCTCCCCAAGGATGCTCACAAAGGAAATAAAAGCATGTAAAGAGCAGAAGAAGAAAGGTTCCTGATACACTTGCATAGCATAACATTCCATTGCTTTGTGGCTTCTGAATATCATACTTCATGATTCATAAACACCATCTTATTATTATTCCTGAATCATGATGGTAGGTACCTTCAAAAGTTTTATAATCTGATTGCTCAGTTGGTGGCCCTTTGCTAAGCAAGAGCTCCTAGACCCTCCCCAAAATTAGCAAAAAAAAAAAAAAAAAGTTGATGAATGAAATTAGCAGTTCTTGTCAAATATGTTGAAGGCACTTGCATTAATGATTTTGGTGAAAGGCAAAGAGAACTCGGTTCAAATTGGTAGTAATGAATTTATGTGATGTTACTCATCATCCAAGTATTATAATATGGCAACCAATAATCTTACAACATGAATTTATGTGATGTTACTTATTTGTTACTCATCATCCAAGTATCTCCAACAAATAAGAAATGTTTAAAGAACAAAAAATCTTACAGCACGCACCTAAATTTGTATCTTCATGTTGTAATTATTAATTAAGAATTTTATTGTTAGCACTATCTTTGCTGAAGGAAAATGAGAAAAAAAAATTCTTCTTTAAACCTAACAAAAAGTTACTTTTTATTTTTAAATAAAGATTCTCAGTTTTGGAGTCTTTGCTATGAATTTTCCCCAATAAAATAATTGTAATGGTAGAAGTAGAATGATTCTACTCAATCAATTAAAAATAATAGGTTTTTAGAAAGTTTATCTCATTTTATATGGAGTGGTTAACATAAAATTTATTTTAGTTAATTGACCAAATCTGAACGTCGATATGCGGTAGGCTTAGGTAATCTCTTTCATTGTCTTTGGTTAATTAACCAACTTATCGTGAAGTCAGAATCCTGGATACAATTTATTTATAGTTCAAAATTATAGAGGTATATTAGAATTTAAAACCAATAAAAAAAAAGTGCAATTTTAATTTTAAAATAAATAGAAATAAAAATTCTTGACTATGCGGCTATGCCCTTTGTTCCCTCCGCGCCGGAATTCCCAGCAATTCATGACTATTTATTCCCTCCGCTCCGGAAAAGGATTACTCTCTGACCTAGAAAAATTAATGCCGGATGAGCAAAATTATGTATGACCATGACTTTTTACCGGGCGACAAAGGAAAAGGATTCTCGCTACTCTATACAAAATTTATATGGCAGGAATGAAATTATGGAGGAACAGATTAATTGGATTTTACTGTTGCTAAAAGCATCGAGAGGATCAAATTTGTCTAAAACAAATTAGTTGTCATGTGCCTATAATTATTGCCATGTTAACAGATTATGTAGATTTAATAAAAAGTTGGACAACAACTTTCCAATTTTTAGCAACGAAAATATTTTCCCGATCTGAAACTTTTGTCACAGGCCAACCGAAGAAAATGTCCATATCTATTTCTCTCACCACACCCTCCAAAACCCTAAAACTCTTTCTTCCTAAACCTTCAAACTTCAACCTCCTCAACACTACTGCAGAAACCCAGTTCAAATTCAACCTCCGCTTCAAACCTCCCCCTATATCTCCTCTCCAAAACCCACAAACCCAAACCCCAATTCGAGAAAATTCATCATAATGGAATCTGAAATGGGTGAAATCAGACAAATAGGGGTTTCCCGAAAGACGGCGGTTTTGACATGAAAATCTTGGCAAAAACTGTTCTTGAAGATGTAAACCTCGGTGACCGCATTGCAGTTAATGGTACATGCTTGACTGTCACGGAATTCGATACCCAATTATCCGAATTCAAAGTGGGATTAGCCCTGAGACTTTAAGAAAAACCTCTTTGGTTGAACTGGAGCCAGGTTCATTGGTTAATTTGGAGAGAGCAGTGAAACCCTCGACGCGAATGGGCGGGCATTTTGAGCAGGGACACGTGGATGGGATTGGTGAGATTGTGGAGACAGAGGTGGAAGGAGATTCATTATGGATTAAGGTTAAGACTGCACCTGAGGTGTTGAAATATATTTTGCCGAAAGGGTTTATTGCAGTGGATGGGACTAGTTACACTGTGGTGAAGGTGTTTGATGAATAAGACTGTTTCAATTTGATGTTGGTGGAGTATACTCAGCGGAATATGGTGATACCATTGAAGAAAGTTGGGCAGAAGGTGAATTTGGAGGTGGATATACTTGGCAAGTATGTGGAGAGGCTTCTCAGTAGTGGTTTTGTTGGTGCCATTAAATCGTGATCATATAAAGGTACTCTTCAACTGTACTTTAATGTCTGCTACTCTATATTTATGGAGTTTATAATATAACACTGCCATTATACAGGGATGGTGTGATGTAACCTTCACATGTTGTGAATGATTACTTTAAATGAAAATTTTGCTACATTCCTATCTTGATAAAGTGTGATTAAGATATATTTCAACATGTATTTTGAGAATCAATTGTTGCAGAAATTGCTGGTTAGCACTTGTGAGATTGCAGCGACATGTACATAATCTTAATGATGTAAAAGGCCAACATTCTGCTCATTATAGAATATAGGTTTTGCCCTTCGTAAGGGAACAATTTAGAGTTGAAAAGGTTGATTTCTATGCTACACCACTTTAACAGAACTTTTGAAGCATTAATTATAGAAAATGAAAAGAATAAAGTCCTCTTTAACTCTGTTGGCTTTTTCCCTTGCCGTTATTTTAGCTTGTGGTTATTTTATTATGTCATAGTTTCGAGTCTCTAATGATCAATGAGTCTTTTAGTACTTGAAGTCAATAGTTTGAATATTTAGAACAGCCAAGATTCATTTCCTATGTGAAGGCAGTATTTAATGTGGTCACTAGTCATAGGTCAAAGTTTAGTTTCAATTTCATCATTTATTAGTCTGATTCTGGAAAGTTCTGAGACTATGAAATTCTTTCTTGTAATCTTTTGGGACCGTAATGAATGAATTCGGAGCAGTCCTAGGAGGTGGGTTTCACCCACACTTTCTATCACTGCTAAGCTTCCATCAGTTCTTTCTCTACTTTTTAATCTCCTAGGCTTCATCACAGGTCAATGCCACAACATATATGTTTGTTTTTTTGTGTGTGAGAGAGAGGGGGAGAGAGAGAGAGTGGAAGAAAGGGATATTTGGCAGCGTGACAAACTTGATGGGAACTAGTTTTTCTACCCAAGTTTTAGTAGGGAAAGGTATGTGTTTGAGAAAGTGAGTGAGAGGGAGAGACAGAGCATGGAAACCAGGGACATTTGGCAGCCTGGGGCAAACTTGACGGGAAGCAGTTCTTCTATCCAAGTTTAAGTAGAGAATTTAGATGCTTTAAATTTCACAAGAAGACTTCCTCCAATCACACATTACAACAATTACATAGCCCGTAACACAAACCTTTTAAGCTCTCTCTTAGCTCAGAAATAGTACCTTAACAGTGGAAACTAGATTAAAATTTTCAGTTTAATCATGTATATACTGTTGAATATTAGGGAAATCTAACAAGTTCAATAATTAGCTCATTAATGTCTTTTGCCATGGAGGGTCGGAGAGTCAAATATCTCCTTGCTTTTTATAGTTATTCCTCCGTAAGTCTTTCATGGTTTGAATACATATAAAAGGCTCTCTTTTACAGTTCATATCTAGTTGACCTTTTTTAAATGTCTATTCACTCCGTTTTATATCATTGTTAACATAAAGCTGGGAGGCAAAGATACTATTTTGTGTGCTCAAAATTTCTGCCTTTATGTAGAAGACGTACTTAGTTCACCCAGACCAGATATCAAATTTCCAAAATTCGAAAAATACAATGCATGTATATGTTTAAGTTTGTATCACTGCAGTTAGGTGCTGGCATGACATCAAATGGAAGGTTTGGGCTGTTGGGTTAAGTGCTCAAATTGTAGCCATCTAGCCATCTATTGAAGAGGACAATTTTTAGTAGGCAGGCTCATCTTGTTCGGAGTTCTTTAATGTTTCTTTGAACAGAAGTTCTACCAATAATTTTCTGGAACTTAGTTTCCTTTTGTTTCATGTAAATATCTGTCACCTTTGTGGCAGGCAATATTCACAAATCCTGAAGAAATTTATTCTTCAATTTAGCTTTTGCATGACAATTTTTTATGATCCTGTACGTCTTCAATGTAATTTCATCATCATCTATCTTAAGCAGTTTTTCTTTCAGAAAGGTCTCTGGTTTAATGCACTTGACTCCCTACTGTTGTTTTAATTGTTTCTTTTGTCTTCTACTCCTCTCCTCTGTATTTGGTTGTTATAATCATTTCTCATCTCTTCTAGAATTCTACCATTTCTTTTCTAACTTCTACATCAGTGTTACCTTACCTGTCTTCATCACTATACATAAGACTTTATCAGTCTAATTTCTAAGTAATTCAACAATTTATTTCATACAAAATTTTCTGTATTTTTAATATCGGTATGCACACAGACTAAATATCCACATACACCATGAGAGTGGAAAATCTTGTCAACTCTACATTGGTGGAAAAGCTTTTTTCTCTCTTTTCCTCTATTTTATCTCATTATTTGACGTTTATTGTCTTGCTGACTGAAGGGAACTTCTGTCCTGTGCATATTAGGATATCAACCAACCCTATCTTGTTACCCTTTTCTCTCTTCCCGTCTTTGAGTTGGTGATAGGTGTTGCTATCTGTTATTGACATACTACTTCCTTGTCACAATATAAAATCAAACTAGAAATGGAAAATAATTTGGAAAAACCATGTGATTATGCATGAATTTTAGAATATTTGTGGTCCTTTGGAGGCTGGCTGTATGAGGTCTGATTGGCTATTATTGACTGGTACACAGGGATGAAAAGGCTATAGACATTGGAGTTGTGGTGACATCTTGTTCTTTGGAATCAAAAAGCTTATTATGTGTTTGATTATTTGCTCCAATATTCTATCAGCCTAAAACCTAATTGAATAATGTGCCAGCAGTTTGTAGCCTCTGTAATTTAAAATGCCACATATAATTGCTTCCTTGCTCTTCCCACTTTTATTCAACATCACATGCATTTTGTCTATATTTTGTGTCCATCGCAGCTTCCTTGCTCCTCCTTTTCTTTTAAAGTAATTTTTATTTTTTCTTCCATGCTTTTGAATGTTTTTCGTTGGAACCGGTGTTCCGGAAGTTTTGTAATTTGAATTTGTACTTAAAATGACTTTGGTGGTACCACCTTTAGCGGCGAACAAACAATTGCTAAACCCGTTGTCATAGGGTCTAACTAAGTCGGGATATGGCGACGGTGTGTATATATATATATAGCTTTCATTAATATTTCATTAGTAATTCTTTCCTGCTATCCTCGAGAAAAGGAAAAGATTCTCTAAATTCTCGGAAAAATAAGCATGGAGAAAAATCTGGAGCCTTTGTTGCTGCAGCTCCTACCACCGCCATATCTACTGCTCCCTAGTACTTGGATTTAACCTTCAACTTTTCCCCTCAGACTCGAGTAGTAATTAATTTCTTATTTTATCTCTTAAATTCTGCCCTGTTTGGTTTTTGGAAAGGAAAATTTTGATCTTCTGCTACATCCAAACCAAAGATTAAATCTTTTGTTTCCATTGTGTATAAATTTATTACAGGGAGGTGTTTCAAGTTAGAATTCTTCAACACAAAATGCGAATTCATCGGATAAATTTGCGCCCGTGTTTGATGGTTTAAGGTTTATCGAAATGAAATACTAGTCATTGCTCACAGATAAAAATCTTTGGTTTAAGGTTTATTCAATTTGTTCACTTATTGTTATTATTTTTTTAAAAAAAGAAGCCATTTGTTATGGATAAATTGATAATATTAAATGTAAGTATTTCAAATTTATCATCACGATTTCAATATCATGTCAATCATTACTTCAAACTGGAAATGGAGTACTAATTAGTAGTAGTATATATGAAACAAAAAAATATATGTATTCTTAAAATTTAGGGAGACAGAGATAATAATAATATGTAAATTGAGCGAGCTTCCATCCTGATCCACCATTCCATGTCAAACAATGAAAAGAGCACTCTTCCTCACTTGCAAAGAGATGAGAAGCTAGTAGTAGTAATTCAAAGCAGAATTCAAGAAGAAAAAGAGAGACATATATATATATATATATATATATATATATATATATATTGGTATTTATTGTTAATTGAGAATGAATAATAATAATAAGAATAATAGAGTGAGGAAGAGCATTGTGGATTTTGGTTTGGGGGCAATAGCATCGGAGGAGTCGTCGGAGGGAGGGGTTTTATTGGGAATATGGGTGCAATCGAGACCGTCCTTGTGTCCGTGGATATTTTCCATAAAGATTAATGTAACTGAAAAAGGTAGTGGGACAATCATTTTTCATGTCATTCAATTCCTCGGAAAAAGGGCAAGCTAATTCTGTTAAAGCCACGCAACAAGGTTCGGCTCGGTAAAGCAGATCCTCTGTCCCCTTGTGTTCCAGCACTTAAATTTTAACACATAATCTTTTACTTAATACTAAATAATTTTAAAATTAAATAAAAGTACATGTGTCAAAATTTGAATGGAGGACACAATATCTGCTCTTCTTACACTGGCTGGTCATGATGGTATAGTTCTGATTCTCAAAGTCTATGCTACAACCTGAAGCACCACCAACCAAAACATTATTTTTGCTGGACAAGGGTACGACCCGGAAGCACTCGAGCTTCAAATATTTCATCTGCATAATTAAATACAAAAATAAAAAAATATGGTTTGAATTCTAATTTAAAATGTCGAAATTAAAATGAAGAGAATTACTTGAAAGAGTGGTTGAAGAGGCGAAGCTAGCCAGAAGGAAGAAGAGAAGCAAATGCAGGAATCGGGGTGACACCATTGTATATGTCTTCCCCTCCTCTTCTTCTCCTTCTTCTTGGTCTTTTTTTTAACGCTCAATCAATATAATTCTTGGTTAATCCTTCCTTCTCTCACAGTTTAAGATTTACCCTACGACGGAGCCAAAACCGAAACAAAATCTCTAAGGCATGCCTTGCTGCAGAATTTCCTTTTCACCGTTGCATTGGAACTTCCTGGACTTTTTACTATGCCTTGAATTTTGTTGCAACTATATCTTAACAAAATCTTTTTTTGTTTCTTTAATCGATTACACTGACTTCGTACCAACACCCCCAAAGACAAGAATAATCCACTGATTTAAAAAATAATATTAATAATCAAATAAAAAATATCAAGCGTACGAGGTGGTATCCTTTCAGAACTTGCAATGCTACAAACTAAAAGCAATATTCTGTGGTGTCAACTAAGCCATTAGTATGATGGTAGATACTTACCCCGCTCCCCCTCCCTCTCTTCTATCAGTTGTGTAATATCATTGGTGTTTATTGCCTGTTAACAGATTGCGGTTGTGTCTTACTTTACGAGTTATGGACCTCCCCATGCGAAGCCGTCTAGCTGTAAGTGCTTCCAACAAAATCTCTAGACCATCTTCAACTGCTTCAGCTTGTTCATCCAATCCAAATGATCTATGCTCTGGAACACTTTGCAGCTCTAAGAGGAGGCCAACAGCTGCGGCTGCTGTACAGGTTCGATCCCATGATGGTTGAGGACTGCCATCAAAACATTTTTATTTTATTATATATATATATATATATATATATATATATATATATAAATATATTGAAAATTAAGATTAAGTTGAAGAGCAAGGCTAATGAAAACAACGATTGAGAAGTGAATAATATCCATTTAATTCACAAAAATGAAACTGAAATTCATTTCCCTAGATGATTATCATGAAAATTGGGAGAAAACAAACTACTAATTCAGTTCCAAAGCAAGTGATCTTATAGTTGAACAGGAGTAAAAGAGGCAAAGCGATGAAATCCAATTTTATAAACATGTTCTTTAACTTTGCCTTTTTGTCACTCAACCATCATACTGAAGATTTTCTTTAATAGATTAGTTAAAAAGAACAGAATATTCAGGGAACACTTTTCCTTTTTACTCACCAAATTTATGAACCAAAAGGAGCCTCAGAGAAATGTCTTACCGGAGTTTATGCATTGTAGATGCACCCATGCTGAGAGATATGCAAGGGATGTCCTCTCCCCAGACCAAGTTTGCTCTTTCCTGAACATAAAACAAATTGGCAATTGAATATTATCACAACATACCTGAAAACATTAAGCAGAGAAATTTCAACGCAACCTAATGTCAATTGAAAGGATTTTCCACAAAAACCTCAGAATTGCAAAGCACTATTTTGGGATAAAAGCCATTGTCAATCTAATATAATTGAATATAAGTATAATTTTATCATGAAATAAATAAATATTAAAATATAAATAAACATAAATTGAAGGATAAGACCGAGAAAAACAAGCATTAGAAATTGAAACCATAATAGATTTAAGTTCCTTAGAACTGCCTGTGCAAAACTCTAGCATTTCATCTTAATTATTACCATGCCATAATAGTGATATATTTCGAGCAAAGGTAAGGTTCCGCATATATACATGAACACTGACATCAACGAGGTTCAGCGTCGACGAATGATGATCCAGGTGTTGCATACAATCAACATTGTAAAACAGCAAAAACATAACATAAATCGAATTTAAAATATTCTGCAATACCAGGAATCACCTTATGCAATATTATTAATCGAGGAAAGATAAAAGATATACCTTGTGAAGATGATACAACTATGATCTTCAAGTTCCAATATTTTGAACCTCCGTGCTTCTCCAATCTTTCGAATCAAACATTCGCTATCCAAGTGTGCAACGCTTTAAAGTTGATCCACCAAGAGTATATTGATTGAAGAAGTAATATTTAAGTTCTACAAGACCTCGTGTGGCTAGCCTAATTCTCTCTCCTAACTATTTAGAGTTTTGAGAATACTTGCAAAGACATGTACTTGCATTAGTCTTGACATTAGTCTATTTTACAATAAGATCCCTCTTATTTATAGACTAACCCTCCCTCCAAACCTTTTAGGAGTTAGGGTTTTAATTTAATTATCAATCTAATTTGGAACTAAATTAATAATAATAATAATAACAAGACTATTCTTATTTATTTATAATTTAGTATTTCTCCAAATACTTAATTATAAATATTAGTATTTCTCTAAATACTAAATTATTATTATTTAGCCAATTTATTTATAATAATAATAATAATAAGACTACTCTTATTAATTTATAATTTAATATTTCTCCAAATACTTAATTATAAATATTAAGCTATTTAATTTATTTCACCAATAAATTAAACATAATTTATTATTATTATTAAGTCAATTACTTTTAAAATTATATTTTTCTTTTTGGTGTAACCTCAGAGGTTCAATATTAAGCCGATAAGTAGAATAAATAAATTAGAACCATTCTAATATTATTTATAATGAATTAAACTCTTTTAATTCAAATATAAATAAATAATATTTATTCTATATCAAATACGTTATTGTATCATGACTATCCGAATAATATGAAATCAACGTTTAATCACAAAGGGCATATTGCGTGAATAATTATCGTACAATTCAATCCTTCTACCATACAATGTCCAGATGAAGCATAAGATATGGAATTGTGACAAGTCTTGTTTATTTAATTATATGCATTTCGATTCACAAAATGCACTACTCTTAATAATGTAAATTAGAAATTTCTTTTCTAATTTTCATTCACGTTGGCCAAAAGATTTATGAGTTGTCATTTGTCATAAAATATTCTCTCCCTTTACTAGAAGTGGTAGATCCGTTGTTGATCATTCACCTACCTCCATGTACACTTTATTATACTCAAACATACCCTATAACATACTCTCAAGTATTAAGGAATATGACAAAGTATAACTCATAATACACAAAGTACTATGATGATTTTAAGTCCAAAGATCACTTGTATTACTATCACTATAGGAACTCCTATTGTCATGCAAGTAAAACTCCATTAGGTGTTCCTTTAAGCGAGTAACGTTCAGTGAACTTATTCTCCAATAAGCACCTACATACTTGTTTTATTGTCTCCACACAAATGATTATGAGATCAATCATTCTCTTCAACAAAGCAAACATCATATGTACTAATCTATCCGGAATCAAAAACCCCACATTAGTGATCTAACGATTTGGAACATTTTAGTTTTGAGCTATCTAGAATTTAGATCTCATTAGCATGATCAACATCATGATTCTAAAAACACATTGTTCCAAAACTATAGGTTTATCACATTTATTTAATTCAACCAATTAAATATGGATAAATAATGTCTTTAATTAAATAAATTCTTTTATTAATAAATAAACAAGATTACAAAGTAAATGTTTACCACATCCAATGTGATTGATTGGCTTGAGGGCATACTACTTTCATCAGGCACCAAGAGGTCAGTGGTCACCATAAAAAAATGTGGCCTATCTATTGTCCAGTTCATGTAACACATCTTTAGAAACTGGAGTATTTATTTGTTTAAAATGAACTATGCTGAATGAATAAGACTACTAAGCAATGAATTTACTACCTTCAAACGCCTGAACATTGCAGCAGAATTGCTCCAAGTACCATCAATCAAAATAAAGTGCATAATTTCATCTTGATTTGTCTGTGCAAGTATAATGTACATCAAGTTATTACCTTGCAAGATGGCTTGAAAGAAATAATAATAATATAACACGAACCTGAACATACAAGAAAATAGCATATAAGAGCAATTCACATTTTCTTATCATGAAAGTATGACAACCTGATTTTAATAAGCATATTAATGAGTTAAGATATTCATGTTTCTAGAGGGCTTTCAAGGTTTTTCTTTAAATTCTTTTCCTTTAAACAAATATGCAAGTGTTCAAATTCAATATATTTCCAAATGAAAAAGAAAGTTTGCAGCTATTGACAAATTTGCAGATAGATACTCTCAAGTCTCAACATTTATTAATGACATAAAGCCATACCATCTTAGGTGGGAATTCTGACCCTATCGAAGAATCTTGACTGAAGATATCCTGAATGGAGTTTGTTGCTGCGTTCTTATTAGGATAAAGGCACCAGACCTTGCTCTTCCCTGAAAATAGCGTAGATCTCAATCAGAAGGCTACCATTTTACTAGCTCAACTACTAACACAACATAAATCAGGTGAATGCTGCTAAGTCTGATAATTCAAAGAAAGGTTCCAAACAAAAACCATCAAGGCATCAACTCAACTCAGGAGCAAGGCTAACAATTGCAAAAAGAAAACAGTCTGCCAAGGACAAAATAAAAGCTCGACTTGTCAAATTCATAATTTCATATCAACCAAAATTAATATTTTATCATGGAAAATTCCCAAGTAACTACACAATTTCAGATGATCTTGATATTTATTCACGTTTGTTAACAATGAACTAGCCCTTGCTCCATTGTCAGGCTTCTCGAGTTACTTCAAACTCAAAAAATTCTCCAAAGAACAAAGATGGTAACCAGAACCCAAAGCAGCAACATTGATCTTGGCTGCACTGATGCAACGAATCTTGAGAAGTGGTTTACATATCGATGAAAAAATTTATTCAGGTGATTTATACATCTTTCATGTATATGTGTGTGTAGACACACACACAGGATTAGTGCAGCAGCTGTTGTTATCTCCTTAACTGAGATAAACAGAAGAAAATCATATAACAAAACAACAGGAACCTGCGTGCATGAATTCATTCCACATGATTTCTTCATGTTCAACGATGCCAAAGACACATAGAGATGCTGCTTGGACACCAAATACTTGCCATAACAACTTCCCTGTGTTATTTTGCCGTAGGAAATCCTGAAAATGCAAAAAACTTAGTTGCTCTTCATACGATATTACATGACTCAGGAGAACTACTGCACTGAATAAATATAGACATTAATACCTTTGGATGCATATAAACCCAGAACCGTATCCCCTGCCAGAGAGAGAAGTGCCTGATTCTTGAACACATACAATCTTCCAGAGGAAGCCAGCAGTACATAAAAACAAAATTTGTGTATAGGAAAGCAATTCTGAATGTGATACCAAACAAAGACAGGCTCTACTAATTTGCTCCACCTATAGCTAACTATTTCCCCTAAGCTTTTTGATGAGTTATAAAGAGATACTAAAAAATTTCGTTAAAAGTAAATAGTCTTCTGAGCAAGCAAACTGCATACCTTATGACAAAGGTAACCCCTGCTTCCAAGTAAGCGACACGCTATTTGTCGGGCTGAGAAGAATTGAATTTTTTGCTCAGAATCACTTAAGGACTGATATTTTGCTCTGTGTTTTTTGTCCTCTTTCATCTTTAACTCTCCCTGAAGATCAGCATATAGGAAGATATAAAGTACAAATTACAAGTAAGAGAGGAACTAGGGAAATCTATTTGATGTAAATTAATAGCAAGCAAATACTTCAAAAATCTCAGTTAGAAAAGCACTTGAAAGAAACAACATTTTATTTTGATGAGTTAACCATATCTATATAAATATGTAAAGAGACAACCATCCATTTTTTTTAGTCCTACTCAACTAGATCGAGTTATGGAACAAGGTGCATTCGCGAGTTGTAATTTTTAACTAAAAGTCTTAATACCATACTTATGGTCCAAAAAATTACAGAAACTAACTAGTAAACAGACAAGTCTTAATACCATCGCAAAAAAATTGCATAAACAAACCAACAAGCAGGCTCATTTATGAAATGGAACCGATGTAAATTAACAAATTATTTGTGTATGAGCTCCATTCAATTCTACATATCCCTTTAACAAACTCAGGGTAGTAGGGCATCCACCTAATGTCATACCCTCTTTATTGATTTGTTTGTGGTTATTCCTATTAACAGCTTTTCCTCTGCTGATGACACAATATGAAGGGAAAAAGTTCAACTTGCTTCCATTCTTGCTCGGATCATTTAAAATCAAGAAATTTAGAACTATAATTTTCACATTTTCCTAACAGTAAAAATAGAACTAAAGATCACAAAAAGAATTGAAACCTAAAACAAACAGATATGGAGACCCATAATACAGAAATATATAGACGCAATAATAACCGGCACTATTTGCATTCAGTCTAATTACCTGGATTTTGCCACCATTGCCTCCAAAGCTCATTTGAGCATTAGTCTCCCTCTCTAAACCTTTCAAATCCTCAACAATTTCAGCAACCATGGTGGGTAGAGGAGACGTTGTGCCCCATGCCTGCCATTCTTGGAGGCCGATGGTGGCCTCAGCGCTGTAAGATTCTATTGGAGGAGAGGAGAGAGAAGAAGAGGAAACAGCAGAAGAGAAGAGAGTTTTGGGCGGCAAGTCCATGTGGGTTTTAGTAGAGAAGGTAGGGTATAATAGATGATGTAGACCATGGATTTGTGAGAATTTGAAGGTCAAGGCCCTAGTGCTACTATTGGTAGTAGAGAGCATGGTACAAGGGGTGTAGGCTAGTATTTTTCAACTTATGTTTTTGTTGCGTTTAGTTTATGCGAAGGGATGCCTCTTTTATTTATTTTGGATATTTCTATAAGAATCAATTTTCATGCAGCCGAGTCTCGTATTTATAAATTGTTTTTTTTTTTTGATAAATCATTAGTGGAAAATAGGTGTCAATTATATTGTGTTATAAGAATTCGTATGGTGTCGATTCATATTGTGAATTTATGTTGTGTTGATTCACATGTATTATTTTAAATAGATTATATTAATTCGATCTATGTAATTAATTATGTCAAAATACGTCATATAAATTCGTTCAATCGCTAAATATGCAAATTAAAATTTTAAAATAAAAACATACAATGTCATTCACTTTTTTATTAAATAATAATGTTATTTATTTATTACAATAATATATATTTAACAAAATAAAAAACATGTTTAGAAAAATAACTAAAAATAAAATTCAATACTTAAGACAATTATAACTTCATATCATATTTATTTTTTTAATTATTTTAAATAAACATGTTAACCAGTTGCTAACCCGTATTTGACCTATTTTAATTTTGTGTTAAATGTGTCAACCTATTTATGATATGAAAATTATTTATAGTCAATATTAATTTTCTTATTTTATTTCGTTAGTGTCGTGCTAAAAATTGTCGTCCCTATTTATTTATACTCGCTCTTCGCGTAAGAAAAAAAATTGTTAAAAAATAAAAATAAAAATAAACTGTGAAGACCGATGAAAAAAAATAAGAAAATAGATAGGAAATATGTAAGAGAGAAATGGGGATGTAGGAAGTTAGATTTAGTTTTAATTGAATTAATAATTGCTTTATATGCATAAAATTAATTAAATAAGTTAAACTCTCTTTAGGATAAGGCATGACTCAATTATACTAAAAAGCAGTTACAAAAAGTACAAACTTTATAATAAGAGAAACAAAAAATAAAAAATTGTAAATTAATTTTAGTCCATTTTGAATATTATAAATTATTTTAAAAAACTTATACCTCTCAAATTATTTAATTATTTTCTTTTTTCAAATTGTCTTGTTAAATTAAAGTTTAAACTAGACAGAAAGAAATAAAAAAGCCACACAGCCGAGTAGGCATCTTCGTCTTGCTCTCAGCCCGATTTCGCCATTAACTCTTCTTCGATGGCTACCATTGTCGACTCTTTCGCCTTTTCTTCTCCTATCATTCGAGTCGCTTTCCGGCCGACGCCGAATATGTAACCGAATGTCTCAATCATCACCGGTTTAAAGATCCAGTATCCTTCAAAGAGATTATCTGCTTCGTTGAAATGGAGGACTTCTAGGTTTTCCTGCCTAGGTAGGAGCATTGTCTGCGAAGCTTCAGAAACAGCAATTGATGGTTTGTTTATTGCAACTATTTTCCTTCTCCAGTTATTTTCCTTGTAATGATTTATATATTAAAAATTTATAATCTGTTATAAGTAATGTAATCGTTTATTTAGCTCTCACAATGATTTATTTATTTATTTGTTTGTTAATGTGTTCATATAGTTCCAACGAACATATTGAACAAATCTCAATAGGAATGATGGAAACATACTATAGATGTCCTCTATGCTTCAGATGAGTGATAAGTATGACTCAAACTTCCAGAATAGATATATAATTGAATAATGACAAAGGCAGTAGGAAATCCAAGGGATATAGAATTTGTTCTAGTTTGACTGAATAATGACAAAGAGTTTAAGACCACATAAAATCTTAGGGATTGCATATTTACTGATCTGGTAGTGTAGTTATGTTGAAGAAAGATCACACCTTTGGAGGGAACTGTGAGCAAGCTTGGATGCCAAGGAAAAAGTTTGGGAAAAAAATGTAAGAAGTTTGGCCCTTGGTGCAGCAGTTCTTGGAAGAAGATAAGTCCCTTGGAAATATGATAACAGGTTGTGTGCAAATTTTGGGTTCTTTTAATAGAATAAAATTTACTGATAGATTATGGATTATGGAATTGTACAGACTGTTAATCAGAGATGAATAGTGAAGTTTGTGATTGTTGATCGATGGATCATTTGCTTCCACGTTGCGAATACTTGCAATGTTACTCGGAATCCCTGGAAGCTAGTGTTTTTCTTTTCAGAGTCATGTGAGTGATGCCACAAGTGGTAGGTGATCTAATTTCTCATTGTCTATGGTGGACCTTCTGGGGGAATAGACTTCAGCTTTAAAGACAAGGAGATATCTATTGTTCATATGTAGTTTTTGCCAGCAAAATAAGCTCTTCGTGGGTCTATTGTATCTTTTGTAAATTTTTTGGTCGATACTATCTTTTTAGCCCTATGTATCCTAGGAGGCCTTCCTCCACTAGCAGTTCTTTTTTAAGAAAATAAAAATAAAAACTTTATTCTGTTGTGGATGGCAAACAGGCCAATAGTTAAGATGCATTATTTGCTTCTGGATATCTTTTATCTTTGCCACGAGATATTTCTCAAGTCTAAAGTTTCTTTTGTGAATTTTCTTGGTGAATATATATATATATATATATATATATATACTGGGAATAGATGTAACACTCCTTGCTTGCTAGAGGAGAGGTTTTCAAATATGACCTTTCGCTGGGTTGGAATGGTACGAGTGTCATTCTTATGCTCCTATGTTTTTGCTTGTATACATAGGGCGGGTAAGGGTTTCTTACCCTTTTGGCACCAATCATGAATACTTTCTTACTTATCAAAAGAAAGAAACCAGTTTTAAATTTTATGCTCAAGTTGTGGAGTCCATAATGCAATAGACTATAGAAAAGTTTCTTGTAGTTCATTTTTCATTTGTCAATACTGGCAATATAGTTTCCTACAATCAGTAGAATTTGTTCTTCATATTTGAGAGCTCTGTCCCTAAGGAGACATCTTGTCGTCCATCTAAAAATATTTGGGAGAGCTCTGGTTTAATAGTTTATTATTGTAATTCGTTTTCATCTGGTACATGTAGGGTGCTCAGACATGCGCACAATTCATCCATCACATGATTGCTGGAAATCAACCTTTCCTTGGCTTTCAAATTGCAGTTCCTTCTGTCATTGATGCCACGTGGCAGTCTTTAGTGCTCAAAGCTGATGGACCTGTGCTGGTTGAATTCTGGGTCCCATGTGGACCATGCCGCATGATCCATCCAGTAATCAGAGAAGTGTCAAAATAATATGCTGGGAGGCTCAAATGCTTAAAACTGAATACTGATGACTGTTCTTAAATTGCGACTGAATATGGAATTAGAAGCGTCCCAAATATCATGATCTTTGTAAATGGGGAGAAAAAAGATTCAGTTATCTGTGCAGTCCCTAAAACCACTCTTACCGGCAGCATTGAAAAATTCATATAGAGGCCTGGCCAGTGGTAAGTGAATATCTAGCAACATTAGCTGTTTCTTAATTCTCATGTATTCCTTTTTTTCATTCTGATGTCTCATACAAATCTAAGAAAATATGTTGCATTTTGTATAGTTTTGGAAGGTTCATTTATCCTGTTTTTAACAGTTACTTATTAATACAGAAGTTGAACTTCTTGAATAATTATGGTGCCTTGGCTTGATATTTTGTTGGAGCAATGTTAATAGAAGGTTTGGAGGGAAGAACTAGTTATTTTTGGCAATGCATGATTTGAACTGGACTTAAAATCCGGCTTTGCTGGTATTGCGGTCCAGTCTTAGACTCTTAGAGTTAATTTAGGATTTTCTTTCTCCTAAATGTTTGAATTAGTATGGTTCCTCTAATGGTAATGGATATTACAACATTGTGCTACAAAAGTCCAAATTTAGCTGAAAATCATTTACTTCTCAAAGTTTGTCTATGACTCGGCAATATCAGAGTTCCTTTGTGATGTGATCCAGTAAATATTCCTTACATCGTACTTATCTCTCTAAGCTTGTTACAAAGAGCATGACTGTCCTCATAGAAATCATAATACATGTTATAAAATAGCCTTGTCTATACTGATTGAGTTGACTAGCACTTGTGTATTTATGTTAATAAATCTTTGATTGTCTTTCATATGTAAGTTATAATAAAAGTATATAACTTTGGCAAAATCCTGGTTCACAGGTTATTTTGAAAACCATCCAACCACCTACCTACCTTTAGGGCAAGGTATACTTTCTTTGAATGTTATTTTTAAGGCTACCGACTGGCATCTGCATTTTGGGAATCATTTCAAGCAGCCGTGGTTGACCCAAAAAGGTAGGTGTGGGAAACTTCTGTTCGAATGAAAAGAGAGAAAAATGACAATTTGTATTGGACAGTGAGAACCATGGCCTGATATTTCAAAGGTGGTATGGCCTGATATTGCAAACATGGTATTGTCAGCCAAGGCCACTTCAGTTAACCAAAAGAAAATAAATGTCTTAAAACAGAGCAAGTTTACAGGTAGGGAGCCCTGTGGTTGGAATAATACTTTTAACAGATGCATCCAAAGTACCCTTTTATGTCATATATATCTACAACATACATATTTGTGATCTGAAAAAAGAATTACATTAGTAATAATTTTGTTTTTAAAAACACATTATTAAATTATGTGAGAGAGGAGGTTGAGGGTTAGCCTATGTGGTATTAGGCGCCCAAGCTTGGCCGCAAGATCAGGTATCCAAACTCATTCCCCCTCCCTTTAGAAACAGTAGGTTTCTTGATTTTCATCTGAAAAAGAAAAAAGTGAGAAAGACGAAGAATTTCTAATAAAGATGGTAAGATTATAAGAGAAGCCTCCTGATATTCATACCCGTTTTTATCAAATCAGCTTATCCTAATAATGATTGAATTGGCTAGGTCTTTCTCTAATTTATGTTAATTTTTTCATTATGATTGATTTCATATTATATCAAACATGTGATGATCATGTAAGCAGTCGTGATAACTTTTGCAAAAGCTTGGTTATTGAGAGATTATTTCTAATTGATGTAGGGTAGGCTTCATATAGTACAACTGCATGCTGCAAGTTCCCCCACCTACTTTAAATACTAGGGATTCCGTATCAACCTTAGATCTTGTCGAATTGTTTAAGATTCTGATTGGCTTTCATCCTTAAATTTTGATGGGTTTTAATTAAGTTGTTGATATTATCAGAGTAAAAATATGCTGTCAGAGCAACTAGTGTAGCTTAAAGTGTCGATAGAATAATTACAAAAATTGCACGAGTATCATCATTTTTGTTGCAGACTTGTGACAATATCAACCTTCATTATCTCTTTTACAGTTTTAGCTTCTAAATAAACTGTAAATGTTGGTATGTTGTGGTGGGTAAGTTGATTTATGATAATGTTACTGGAAACATAGATTAACATTATTATAAGATATAACTCCCTTAGTCCCAAAAAGTGTCATATTTGATGATTGCAAACAAATTAAGGAGATTTTTTTTTGTTTTGTTTTACCAATTATCCTGGAAAGCTGAACCAGGGCCCCTCAATTTGATCAACTGGCCTAACTCCCAGGCCAAAGGTGACTTGAATATACAAAGTAATGTTGTTTTAGATATTTTGATGCTGAAATCAGTAGATATCTGATCACATATGTGTGCCCAATCTGAGCTGGCTTAATTTGGGAGTATGTATGTATGTATGTATGTATGTATAACTTGAAGATAACTTAATCAGGTATCAACAATAAATTGGTTGTTTGTTTGAGTAGTTAGGAATTAGAGAAACCTTTAAAGATTAGTTGGGGATCTTGTGATATTTTAGTTAGCTAGTAGTGTATATCTTTTTCATTTAGACTTTATGCAAACAACTACCATTCGACTTCTAGTTGCAGAATAATGGGTGTTAGCTTTCATGACTATGGTGCTGTGTTTGCAAATGCAAGGAATCATAACAGACTATTTTTCTTAGGATTCCTACACGATAAATCTCGGTCTTTATTTAATGATTTCAACTGTTTCTTTTGATACAGTTGAGACATTCATTTCATTAAGAACTGGTTGAATGCTTGGGGTTAATGTACACTAAATTCTCTTCATATATCCAACTACAGATCAATGTACCTGACCTTATTGATGAGGAATTGTACAATATTCCACATTATCCATCCGATCTGAGCTGACTGGTTTTTTTTTTTTTTTTTTAAGTTTATCTATTGGTAGGAAGTAGCTAGGGTGGTACCACCATACTCTACAGAATTGGATTATGGATCCAATACAGTTGCCGGAGCTGGATCGCCGGTTATGTATTAGTATATCTGATTTAAATCTAATTATATACATAACGGTAGGGGTAGCAGAACTAGATTTATTTTTAGGTCAACTCTTATTTGTTAGCAGGCAGGCAGGCATGTTACATAGGAACAATTCTGCTAACTTACTAATTAAATTAAATCACACACAAGTCCCCTACTTTTTCTTAATATAATTTTATTACTATAACTAAATCCATTATTGTGATACAAGTCAAATAATAAATTTTATTACTATCAATGGTAGTATCACATAATTAGCTTGTTTTCTAATCAGCCGTGTTTAAAGTACATTCCAATTTTTTAAACTTTGCAAGACAAAATAAAATATAAATAATTAAAACATAAATAATTTCATCAGAAACTCCTAACGAGGTTCATTACATAAAATATATAAATTCACGTGATGAGAAAGTGATACATAAAATATTTAATTAATCTTTTTCCAGAAAGTCAAATTTGCTTCTTTCCAATACATCCATAACAACCAACCGATTACTATAGACACTATTCCAGTGACAGTCATAGAAGAATTAAATGGAATGCTGAGATTGAAAAAAATATATTATCAGCTGCTACAACATATAGCGGCCCAACCAATATACTATAGCGACTTCTATTTTAATAAAAATAAATTAACTTGCTAATATGGGCCCTTATTGTCAGATAGAAAAATATAAAATAAATTTTTTTTTATATACCAACCGCTACGGCTTGTTGTGGCTTGGTCTTATTATATATTTTTTTATAACGTGGACCCATTTTTGAGAAATAGAATGATAAAAAGAGAATTTATTTTTTTTATATACCAACCGCTACAGCTTGTAGCGGCTTGATCATAAATTTTTTTTTGTGTGTCATCCGTTGTCCCACTTTGTTGGTAATAGTTTTATTACTTGCATTTTTATTACTAATGTGAGACCCCAGATTTTATTAATAAAGATTTAAATTTTGTCGAAATAATTTTTTAATATTATGGTGTGAATTTGAGATAATATTATAGTTGTGGGTAGTATTTATAAATTTTGCAAAAGTATGCAGTGGTTATATTATATTCGATTGGTGGGGAATATTCGGTTTAGTTAGGGAATATTAAATACACTATTTCAATCATTGGTGGACCTACATAAATGTAATTATTATTCGGATTGAGAAAACGACAAAAATATTTTATTAAAATAACGGCGGAAGTTTTACCGTAGTTCTTGTTGAACTACTCGGTAGTAAAAAACGATGTCGTGTGGTTGCGTAAATGCTGCGGTATTGATTATTGATCTTATGTGTGAAGTCAACGGTTTGATTCCATTATTTGTCGATTAATAATATGAATTATTATAGCGATAATGACGTTTTTTTTATTAGTATTATTAACGTAATAAAAGCGTAAACATCTTTTATATAAAATAGAATCTTTATTAAAGTTATTCATAAATAGAATATATTATATTTTATTATCATAGTATTGCATAGTGTTTTGCGTAGTATTGCATAGTGTTTTGCGTAGTAAAATGTTTTTATATAAATAGAATATATTATATTTTATTTAAAAGATTTTTCTTTAAATATGGAATGTCGATTAAAGTAAATCAATACGGACCGTTTAAATGGATTAATTCTTATACATTCCATTTTCCTATAAATGAAGCTCATTCCTTCATTATTTTCTTACAATTCATTGAAACTCTAGAGAGAGAAATTATAGAGAAAAGTATAGAGAAAATTATAGAAAGAAGAAGAGTATTACTACTTCTTACTCTTATATTTAGGTTTTTTTACGGTGAAGGGTGTTATTCTTTCTTCTTGAAGAGAACTTCATTATTCCATTCATTATCATTCTGTTGGAATAACCCTTAAAAGTGGCATACTATATACATAACTCATATACGCCAGACACCCTATACTTGGTGAAATCCTTATGTTATTCCATTGCTTATTATTACATTGGAATAACTTGTATCTGTGATTTTACCCTATACTTGGTGACATTCTTTATTATTTTGTTGGAACATCGCATGCATGTGTTTTACAATGGGACGCTGGTTAAAATCTTTATCATTACGTTGGAATATCCTATCATGTGTTTTACACCGGGATCCGGTTCCATCTTTATTATTCATTTGAACATCGCCGCCGGTGTGAATTTCACCCGACC
The DNA here is from genome assembly GCA_020205615.1 of Panax quinquefolius. Classification (NCBI taxonomy): domain Eukaryota; kingdom Viridiplantae; phylum Streptophyta; class Magnoliopsida; order Apiales; family Araliaceae; genus Panax; species Panax quinquefolius. The sequence goes on from CM035161.1 coordinate 11,033,565, forward strand.
GGTTCCGATTATTATTATTACATTGGAATAAACATACATGCTGAAATACCGCGTGCGTATGGTGATTTCTTTTGTTATTCCATTCTTTATTATACTGGGTTGGTTAAAACTTTGACTTATACTCCATGAAATTAGTAGAATATCCTCGATATTTGCGTTTCATCCAAAGATCTTTTCATGGAAATATTCTTACGATCATTATTGAATTTTACTTTCTACTGAAAGCGATTATCGTGTTGACAATTTGGACGTTAATAAGTCAATGGATTAAATAATTCTTGAACTTGTTTTATTGAATTACTATGTCATTGTCATCATCCCTCATGTTATATTATGTTATCTTTGGCTTTACGTGCGTAGATGAACTTAGTATGATTATGATTGAGGATCATTCGGTATAATCGTGACTTGATATAAATGATGTGACAAAAGTCCGCCGATTGGCTGTAATGCGATGATGGATAGTTTTGGTATGATTATGACCAGATGGTGATTCTAAGATAGTCGTGACCATTGATAATTTGATGAAAATTCTTGGACCGTAGTACGAGGATGATTAGATGTGGTGGTTTATTATTAAAATTTGAGTCTGGCGATAAAAATTGATGAAAACCTTTTAAAACCTAAAAGATAGTAGATTTTATTCTCTATTGACTCTTTTAATGGATTGCTTATTCCATTTGCAGATTAAACCTGGTTGTCTATTATATTTTATCGTTTAACTTCATTGAAGGCTAATGATAATTTATTCTCGCATTATCTTAAGTCATAATATTTCTTCTTGGGTTAGTTGAGCTCACCTTTCTTTCACTTTATTCTCTTCAGGAAATGAGAACATAATTTGGGACGAGCCTCGGGGAGCGAAGTAATGGTCCAGAGAGGATAGATTAGTAGTCCCTCACTATTCTACGTGAAATAGTGTGATAATAGTTGTAATGAGGACTCCTTTTGAGTTTGTATAATATCTAGTAAACAACAATATTTGTATTCAAACTCACGATTTTTTGTCATTATTGCATACCTACAGTTATATTAGTAAGTTGTATTTGAATTTATGTACCATGTAAGTGGCGACCCAAGATGGGTGACGTATACCTAATTTTGAGGCGTCACGATTGGTATCAAAGCTTAGGATATGATCCCTGGCTAAGAGGTGAGAATAGTACTAGGAGGGAGAGACGGGAATACCTTCGCTAGAATGACCTACCTAAGTTTATGTGCTATTTTATTAGTCATCGTAATATAGGGATAATTTGTTACATGTCAATTAACCCTTGTTTTGTGACAAAGATGTTTGAGAATGGCATCCGAAAATCTTGAGATAAGCAATGAAGCACATGAGAGTGTTGATTCAAATTTCAAACAAAAGGTAACGACCAACAACACGATAATAATCATACTGGTGGCAATTGGCTATCGTAACAATGATAACCATCGTGGGGAAATTATCATGCTAAGAATGGTAACCACTTGGGTGGTAATCATGGCAAAGATAATAGAAGTGGAAATTTCAAGAAAAGAAGGTCATTTAGCTCGATTTTTGTCGATAGTGAAGAAGTCAAGTCCAGTGGGATAGTGGCACCAAAGGCGGACACTGGACAAAACAAAGTTTGGTGGTTTCAGGAAGAGCGTTTTTCGTGACTTCTCAAAAGTGGGTAACCCGAACGAAGTTAGCACGGGTTAGTTAATTATAAATTATCATAAGTCTATACCTTATTAGATAACCGGTTCTACCCATTCTTTTATCTCTCTTGCTTTGCGCTCAACGTTTAAATTTGACTCTAGGAGAAATTAGACTTTGATTTATCTATTGAAACTTCGTTGGGAGAAACCTTCGTTACCTCCAATGCTTATTAATCTTGTTGTTTCAAATAAACACTTTCACGTTACTCCGCCGATCTTATCTCTTTGAAAATACTTGCCTTTGAGGTAATTTTTGAAAACGATTGATTAACTACTCATTATTCTTTTGTAAGGTTGTTAGCTTTCATATTCCTAACCAACCTCGTTATACTTAATTCAAAGTAACCAAATCCTAAAGTTAATCACCGTTATATCAAGCTATAAGTAAAGAGCCCGATCCTTTCGTTGTTGACTTCCTTGTGTGGAATGCACCGCTTTACTTTTCAGAGGCTTGACGCCTTGGATGAAGATGGCAAGTTGATAGGTATCATTGTGAGGTCTTTATCCAAAGTTAAGGGATGAAGTCACGATTTGGTATTAATCGATGTATTATCCAAGTCTTGGACGAGAGTAACAGTTTTGAATGATATTTCTATCATTAATAAATTTCTTGGCGTATTCTTGAAGACTTCCTAGCCTACCCTAGAGCGTGAAATCGAATTTTGTATTGACCCCAGTACAAAACCCATTTCTTAAACCCTCAAATATTTCTTCAACTAAAATGAACAGTTTACGTGGTTTATGATGAAAGTCATAATAAAAGCATTGTACTAATGAAAATCATGGGTATTCGTGGTATTAGTAAGTTTTATAATGAGTTATGTTGGTTAGTATGTAAAAACATGAAAGTTTCTTAAAAATCACAAAGAGTTGAAAATCAGATTTTGGTGAAAAACGTAACATGAAATTCAATTGACCATATCTCTTATTATATTTTGAATTTTTGAGTGTGGTCAAGTCCTAGAGTTAGATCTATGATTTACCTAACTAATCCAAGTGGAATTACTGGAAAAGTGTTGTAGATTTTTGTGGACTGATTTTAGCAAAGGAGGCCAAAGATGTAAATTTCGAAAACGCTATCGCTTGCCCAGAAACTTTAAGGGCTGTTTCGGCCACTTAAATTATGAGAAAAATTTGACCTTTTGGGACATGAAAGTATATGGTATAAAGTACCTCCTGTCCAAAAATGAGCTCATTCTCGACTTAAAATGAGCAAGTTATGACTATTTCAATATTTAGGTTTTTCCGATTTAAAAACGCTATAACCGAAGTTCTATAACTCCGATGACCATGAAATTTAAACTGGAAGCTCACGTTAACATGTGTAAGGTCCTGCCAAGATTTGGGAATTTTGGAGTTAAACTTGAGGTAGCTAATTTCTTAAAGAATTAAGTGGAAATTGATTTTTGAAAAATAGTAAATGAATTTTAAAAATTTTAGAAAATATATTTTCATTATGGGACTATATTATGCTAAATCCCAGAAAAGAAATATTTTTGGGACTGATTTGGTATTTTCATGAAAATAGTTTAGTTACTTAACATATGAGTTAAATATGTTATGTGAAGTAACAAAGTTGAAAATAGGATTTTATGGCTAAAGAATCCTATATAGTAGTATATGCATATTTTTTGATGAGGATTTGATAATTGGTGATGATATTTTATGAGTATGGCATTTTTGAATGATTAAATGCATTATATGGTAAAAGCGTAAACAATTGAGATAAATTGTTTATAAATTTAAGAAGTGATTAAAATATTATTATAATATTAATGTTATTAGATTATGAGATTATTAAGTGATTGATAACATGGGGATATTCTTGAATCTCGGATAAATTATATTAAAAATGTTTAATATTTATCCTTTATCTCATTTGATTGATTCTTTATATCATTATCCTCACGCTTATATTATGTTGAAAGTCATCTCGTGGCTCAGAAGTGCAGAGATGGACTTGGTATGATTATGACCAGGATTGTTCGGTAAGATAATCATAACAGTAAATGAATACATACGATTATCTTTCGCAGTCATAAGTGCATGGATAATTCGTGGTCGTGATACTAATGAATACACGATTATCTTCGCCGTAGTAGGTCGTGGATAATTGTGGTCGTGATACTAATGAATACACACGTTATCTTCGTCAGTAGTGCATGGATAATTTGTGGTCGTGGATACTAATGAATACACGATTATCTTTCAGTAGTAGTGCATGGATAATTGTGGTCGTGATACTAATGAATACAGTTATCTTTGGTAGTAGGTATGGATAATTTGTGGTCGTGATACTAATGAATACACGATTATCTTTGGCCGTATTGCATGGATAATTTGTGGTCGTGATACTAATGAATACACAATTATCTTTGGTAGTAGTGCTTGGATAATTTGTGACCGTGATACTAATGAATACGCAATTATCTTCGTAGTAGCGGCGTGGATAATTTGTGGTCGGATACTAATGAATATCCTATCTGTAGTGCGGGGATGATTCGATGATATGGATTAATTATCGGTGAGTCTCAAAGAATGAAATATTAATTCTCGGATGTGGTAAAAGTCATCTTTGGTCAGTAGTGCATTGATAGACTTGGTATGATTATGACCAAAGATTATTCGGTAGATAATCACGATCAGATTGAAAAACACGAATATCCTCGCCGTTGGTGCAAATGGATAATTCGTGGTCGTGATACTATTGTCGCGTCTCAAAGATTATTGGTTTTACGGTTGTATATCTTTAGCTTCAGAAGTGCAAAGATGAATTGTTAAAATAGCCTTTTTGCGATTTCAAAGATGAATTTAATATTTTTAAACGATAAAGGTATTCAAGGTATCCTCATCTCTTTATCATACAGTGACGCACTCTAATTTCGGTGAGTAAATTCCATAAGGAGGAGATTGTGAGACCCCAGATTTTATTAATAAAGATTTAAATTTTATTTAAATAATTTTTTAATATTATGGTGTGAATTTGAGATAATATTATAGTTGTGGGTAGTATTTATAAATTTTGCAAAAGTATGCAAGTTGGTTATATTATATTCGATTGGTGGGAATATTAGGTTTAGCAGGGAATATTCATACAACTACTCAATCATTGGTGGACCATTAATGTAATTATTGTCGGATTGAGAAAACGACAAAAATATTTTATTAAAATAACGGCGGAAGTTTTAATTGTGGTTCTTGTTGAACTACTCGGTAAGAAAAAATAATGTCGTGTGGTTGCATACAAGAAATACTCAAGATTGATTATTGATCTTTGATGGAGAAGTTCACCGGTTTGATTCCATTATCACGATTAATAATATGAATTATTATAGCGATAATGACGTTTTGTTTTATTCGTATTATTAACGTAATAAAATGAAACATCTTTTTATATAAAATAGAATACTTTTATTAAAGTTATTCTATAAATGTAATATATTATATTTTATTACGATAGTGTCATATAGTGTTTTCAGATATAGTGTTTTGCATAGTATTGCATAGTGTGTTGCATAGTAAAATGTTTTTATATAAATAGAATATATTATATTTTATTTAAAAGATTTTTTTTTAAATATGGAATCAGATTAAAGTAAATCAATCCTGACCGTTCATGGATTAAAGTTACTACGCATTCCATTTTCCTATAAATGTAAGCTCATTCCTTCATTATTTTCTCTTATTTAATTCATTGAAACTCTCTAGAGAGAGAAATTATATAGAGAAGCTATAAGAGAGAAAATTATAGAAAGAAGAAGAGTATTCTCGCTACTTCACTACTTCTATATTCAGGTTCTTTTACGGTAAGGGTGTTATTCTTTCTTCGAAGAGAACTTCGTTATTCCATTCATTATCATTCGTTGAATAACTTTTGTAAAAGTGGCATACCCTATACATAACTCAGACACGCCAGATACCCTATACTTGGTGAAATCCTTATGTTATTCCATCGCTTATTATTACATTGGAATAACCTGTAGACACGCTATTTATGTAAGACCTCGAAATTTTTTAAATAAAAAGGAATTTCCTTTATTTATTATTTTGAAATAAGTAAGGGTTGATTTGATTAATGTGGATAGTTATAAGGGTTAAATACATAAATATTTCAAAAAAGCAAGTGGTTATAATATATTCATTTTGTCGGGGAATATTCGTTTGGTCGTGGAATATTCAGATCTTTTGTCAGAATATTCGCATTTACAATGCAAAGCAATGTATGTGGGCCCCATAACTGGAAAGCGATTGGATGAGGAAACGACAAAGTTTGGGTGGTTATAAATAACAGGCGTAGTTATACTGCTAAGATCGAATAGTTATCATAAGACCGCTGAATACCCTTTGGGTTAAAATAAAAGAATACGTCGCGTCGTTACAGAAGTTACTTACCAGATTACATGTAATTGTTGAATTATTGATTCTTACGTAAGATGGCACTACTCAATAATTTTCACAGAGTTAATCGCTCAATATTTTATTTTATTGATTCAATAATTGTCATTGCGTTGATATTTTATATTATTGTTGTTCAATAATTGTCATCGCATAAAGATTTCCCATTATCGATCAATAATTCATATTATTTGAATAATATTATTAGATAACATTATTGGCAATGTCTAGAAAGTTCTTTCAGGAGAGGTTTGGTCACCTAATTGCGGCCACAAGAAGGAGAGATCCTTATGGAAAGCCCTCTTTCTAGAACTACTGGTCATTATAATTGTGATTCGTAATATTATTTGTGAATAATTAATTATTGATTCATATGATAAGGAAATATTTATTTTATGTGGATATAAATGATGGATTTATTTATGTGGTTATAAATGAAGAAATTATTGTTGAGGTGTTTTATCAAGATTTTATCTGATTTGAGGTATTAAAAATCAAATCGTGGGTTTTGAGATATATTGTAGGGGTTATAATTTTTAATCCGACCGTTGGATTGTGGTAATTTTGGGTATGTTATACATACATAAGTTGAGTATATGTCCACAAATTTTTGAACCGTTAAAATGCACGAATGATTTGTTGTGAATTTTAAGAGGTGTTGGATTCGTAAATTAGGTTTATAATTGATTTTGGTGGAAAATTCTAGAATTGAGTGGGGCCCCACTTGTGGTTAGTGAAGAAATGTGCTGAATTTTATTTCAAATGTGGTGGGTGGCAATAGTAGAAGTAAAGCCATCGTGTAAGCAGTGTCAAGTCTCGCTTTTACGGGCTAACATTTTCCTATAAATAGAGGGCTAAGTTAGAATTGAAAATCACACCGTAAACAAAGTTTTCTCTTTCTCTATATTATTGAGCTTATTTTGTGAGTATTTAGATACTTTGAGAGTTCTGTTCAAGATAAGTTTCATTCAAAGATCACTTCCGACCTTTCCTTCAAGTAATCGATTCTTTCGAGGTAAGGGATGTTATTTTTTCTCAAATGATATTAATTCTTCAATATCATTACGCTTTGAAATATTGGTTGGTACTTTTTATCAAATTTGGAACTTTTTCATGCTCTTGGGTTACTTATTCATGAGTTATTATTCACGAGTTACTATTCATGAGTTACTATTCACGAGTTACTATTCACGAGTACTATTCATGCTGAAGCGTGAAGATGTTTTTTGTGGAATTTCTATCTTTGGGTGTTTGAGTTACTTATTCACGATACTAAGATTATTCACGTATACTAAGACTATTCACTTAATATTTAAGATTATTCAATAGAAAAATGAAAATTTTTCTTTTAAATCTAAAATATCTATTCGGATACTAGCTTTGATTGTATCCATGTTTTGATCATTCTTGAATTTTACTTCACTATGATTATTTATGAAGTATTTTTGAACTCGGATTGTTTTAAAGTATTAATCCATAATATTTGTCATTTTGTTTCATCGGATTCGCTTTCTTTAAAAATATTTTTCATCATCCTCGCCTTAAATGATGATATTATTGAATATCTTTGGCCCAGTAGAAAGATGAATGATTTCGAAGAATATCTTTGGCCCAGTAGTGTAAAGATGAGCAGTGTTTAAATGAATATGACTGATCGATGAATATCTTTGGCCTTTAGTGCAAAGATGAATGATTTTCAAGAATATCTTTGGCTCGTAGTGCAAAGATGAAAGCGGTGTTGAGATGAATACGACCGATTGATGAATATCTTTGGCCTTTAGTGCAAAGATGAGCAGTGTTGAGATGAACACGACCGATTGATGAATATCTTTGGCTGTCGTAGTGCAAAGATGAATATTTGATTTGAGATGAATATTGATTGATGTTACAGGATAAAATATTGATGATGGATCGTTAAATTCATAGATTATAGTAGATTTCATTCTCTACGTAACTCTTCTATGAATTATTATTTCACATGCTAATATTGATCCGAAACTTGGTATTCATTGATTCTATCGATTTTTTCCGTTGGAGACTAACTATAATTTGTTGTATATTATCTTAGTCATAACATTCTTCTTCGGGCTAGTTGAGCTCACCTTTTTCCTTGTTGTTCCATTTTTCTTCTCAGAGGCGAGAATGTAGCGAGTACTTAGTCGGGGTAATGGAATGAAGGTTCTAGAGAGTTGTTTAGTAGTCCTCACCATTATTGTAAAATAATGTATCAATAAATGTGATGGGGATTTATTTGAGTATAAATATTGTCTAGAAGATAATATTTGTATTTAAACTCACGCTTTTATTGTTGTGATAATAAAGTTGTAGTTGTTTCGTACCATGTATTTGGCGACTCAGAATGGGTTGGATGGAATGGACCTATTTTGGGGTCGCATCACGGTTGGTATCGAGTTTAGGGATATGATCTCTCCAGCGGAGATCGAGGAATAGAACTAGGAGGGAGAGATGAGTAAATCCTTCGCTAGTGTGTCCTACCTAAGCTTATTTGTTGGTCGGGTCATAATATAGGGTATTATGTGATTTGTTAATTTATTTAATTAACCCTTGTTTTATGATGAGATTTGAGAATGTCGAATGAGAATATTAATAGTGGTGTAAATGAGACCGTGGAGATGCCTGCACTTAACAACGAGGAGAACGCAACAGTCGACAATGTACCTCCGTGAATAACACCACCGAGTTAGATGATGAACGAGGGATGTTTAAAAGCTTTTATAGCTCATGCAAAATCGAACGAGGAGACTCGTGTTCAAAATATGAGGAGGAGATGATAATAATTCACGGGTGGTCACAAACAAGCAGTTCAAAGAATTGGGACCACTGCATTGGGAAAAGCCGATCCGATCATGCCATGGAAACACGGGTCAAGCAAATTACCAAGATATTCGATGTCTTGGGATGCACGAAAGAACAGAAAGTTCCATTCGCTACTTTTATGTTCCGTATGGCGGCAGACATCTTGGTGGGAATCATGGAAGCGTATCCATTCAACCGCACTCAAAGATGTCGTGGGAGACGTTTGAGAAGCAGCTTCAATGACAAGTACTTCCCGAAAGTATTCATCGTATATGAAGGAAGTGGAGTTTATTAGATTGGAGCAGAATAACATGACGGTCCCCAAAGACGAGGCGAAGTTTCATGAGTTATCCAGATCGCACCTCATTCAGTGGAGAATGAGGAACGATGACGCGGATGTTTCGAGAGGTTTGAAACCCTTAAGATACGCCAAGATCTCATTTCTCATAAATTTTCTCTATTCAGATGTTAAAGCAGTGGCTCGGTTGTTAGAGCGAGATAACGAAAGTACGCTCAACCGAGGACCATAACCAGGATCATACCAAAGATAGTAGTCATCGTAATAACGATAACCGGTGGAGAAAGAAGAATACGGACAAAGCAGAACCACTCCGTGGTAATCGTGGCCATGAAAATAGAAATGTCGAGTTGGGAGGAGATTTTAAAAGAGGAGATTCAACAACGACTATGTGAAGACGTGTGCCAAAGCAAATCGGGTTCCAAGGAGAGAGAAAGACCATCGGTCGAGATGTTACAAATGCGGAAAGAGGATATATCAATTTCAAACCGCCCACAACAGTTTAAGGTATGCTATAATTGTGGAAAGAAGGACATATCGCCGAGATCAGACGATATCAAAACCCAGATCCCAATGGAATGGTGACTCAAAAGGATGTCCAAGAAAAGTCAAAGTCAACGATTCTCGGAAGAGCGCTTTGTCGTGACCAATAAAATATTTAGAGAACCCGAACGGTTAAGACGGGTTAGTTAATTATAAATTTTGCGAAGTTTATACCTTACTAGATACACCTGCTTCTACCCATTCTTTTTATCTCTCGCTTATACCAACGCTTGAACTTGACTACGGAGAAATTAGACTTTGACCTATTTGTGGAGACTCTGCTAGAGAAACTTTCATTACATCCGTTGTTTAAAAAATCTTGTTTGATTCAAGTTGGCACCATTACCTTACACCGTTGACCTTATCTCTTTAAAGATACTTGCTTTTGGGGATTGATTGGTTAACTACTCATCACGCCAAAATTGATTGCTTTTGTAAGGTGTTAGTTTTCATATTCCTAAGCAACCTTTGTTATTCGAACTCAAGCGGTCAAACCATCAGAAGTCAAACATTTTCATATCAAGCCATGAAAGTCATTCGCTTATTACGGATGTCAAGTTTTCTTAGTTGTCCATGTTATGGATTTGAATAAAGACACGCCGATTTGAATAATATTCTTGTTGTTATTGATTTTTCCGACGATTTCAAGAATTTCTTGGCTTACTCCCAAAGCTCGATATTAAATTTGTATCGACTTTGAACCCCAGACAAAACTCATTTCTAAAATCTCATATCGAATGGCTCCTATTGAACTTCGTGGAGTTAAAATTCAACTATAGAATTTGGTACTGAGCCTTTATCTTGTGACTTCTTTGTGGAATTCACTTAAGCCGCACTCTATAGGGACGCCATATTCAATGCGATAAGAACCGATAGGTGTCATTGTGACGTCTTATCCAAGATTGGGATATGAGTCACATTTGAGAGCAACCTAAGTTTCAGAATCGAAATGCCGTAGTTTTCTAAAGCTTAGTTGGTTATTATTTGAGATTCGTTCAAGGATATTCTCGAATCGCTATTCCATTAACGTAGCTAACTCTGTAGAGATACAAAATTCGAATGGAGCAAGGAATGGGAAGAGCTTCAAGAACTCAAGAGAGACTCATTTCAAAGACATGTTCGACCATGCCATCCTCGAAAAGCGAACGTGGTAGCCGACGTGTTGAGTAGAAGATCGTATACAAGCACGAGTACAATATGTCAAAGACTCATTTCAGATAATATACAAATAATAGAGATGGAGATGAAAACTCTAGGTACCCACGTGATGATATACGAAAGACGTGATGATATACGAAAGTATAATCGACTTTAATCGATAAAGTTAAAGTCGCTCAAGCTATACACCGGAGAGTGATGAATTTGAAGAAGGAGGTGCAAGAAGTTGTTATTTTAAAAGCGTAGAATCGGTGAGTGAGGAAAGCTCAAACCTTCGATTTATTAATCCATTTGAAATTCTCGATCGAATAGAATCGTGGCCTATGTAACTCGCTTTTACCACCAAGTATGACGCATGTTCATAACGTTTTTCACGATCGATGTTACGAATAATGTGGACGGACGACCCAAAACACTTCATTGAGATAGAACCCGACGAGATACCAAGACTTAACGACGAGGAGGTACTGTCAAGATTTTGTGAGAGAGAACACGACCCACGCGTAATCGAGGTTATACCATAAGTTAAAGTTTTGTGGAGAAACCATGCTTATCGAGGAAATGACCTGGAGTTGGAAACGAAAATGAAAGCGAGGTATCTTTACCTTTTCGAAACACTGTAATGCGACGTCAATTTCGAGGACTAAATTTCATAAGGAGGGGAGGTCAGAAGACCTCAAATTTTTTAAATAAAAGGAATTTCCTTTATTTATTATTTTGAAATAAGTAAGGTTGATTTGATTAATGTGGATAGTTAGGGTTAAATACGCAAATATTTCAAAATAAGCAAGTGGTTATAATATATTCATTTTTTTCTGGAATATTCGTTTCGTCGTGGAATATTCAGATCGCTTCTGGGAATATTCGCACGACGATTTGCCACAGCCATGTGTGGGCCCCATAACGGAAAGCGATTGGATGAGGAAACGCACAAAGTTTGGGTGGTTATAAATAAACAGTAGTTATTCTAAGTAAGATCAGAAGTTATATCAAGCTAAGATCATTGAATACCCGGTGGTTAAAAAACAAAGAATACGCGGGTCGCAGACAAGAAGATTACCAGGTGATTGCATGTAATTGTTGAATTATTGATTCTTACGTAAGATGGCACTACTCAATAATTTTCACACAAGAAGTTATCGCTCAATATTTTATTTTATTGATTCAATAATTGTTGCGTTGATATTTTATATTATTGTTGTTCAATAATTGTCACGCATAAAGATTTCCCATTATCGGATCAATAATTCATATTATTTGAATAATATTATTAGATAACATTATTGGCAATGTCTAGAAAGTTCTGTCCAAGGAGAGGTTTGGTCACCTAATTGCGCGCCAGTAAGGAGAGATCCTTATTGGAAAGCCCCCTCTTTCCTGGGAACTCCTGGTTGTTATAATTGTGATTCTGTAATATTATTTGTGAATAATTAATTATTGATTTATATGATAAGGAAATATTTATTTTATGTGGATATAAATGATGGATTTATTTATGTGGTTATAAATGAAGAAATTATTGTTGAGGTGTTTTATCAAGATTTTATCTGATTTGAGGTATTAAAAAATCAAATCGTGGGTTTTGAGATATATTCGGTGGGTTATAATTTTTAATCCGACTGCTGGATTGTGGTAATTTTGGGTATGTTATACATACATAAGTTGAGTATATGTCCACAAATTTTGAACCGTTAAAATGCACGAATGATTTGTTGTGAATTTTAAGAGGTGTTTGATTCTAAATTAGGTTTATAATTGATTTTGGTGGAAAATTCTAGAATTGAGGGCCCCACTTGTGGTTGGTGAAGAAATGTGCTGAATTTTATTTCAAATGTGGTGGGTGGCAATAAGTAGCAGGTAAAGCCATCAAAGCAGGTCAAGTCTGCCTACGGGCTAACATTTTCCTATAAATAGAGGGCTAAGTTAGAATTGAAAATCACACCGTAAACAAAGTTTTTCTCTTTCTCTATATTATTGAGCGTATTTTGTGAGTATTTAGATACTTTGAGAGTCATTGCTCAAGATAAAGTTTCATTCAAGATCACTTCCGACCTTTTCCTTCAAGTAATCGATTCTTCGAGGTAAGTGGATGTTATTTTCTTCTCAAATGATATTAATTCTTCAATATCATTATCTTCAAATATTGGTTGGTACTTTTATCAAATTTGGAACTTTTTCATGTCTGGGTTACTTATTCATGAGTTACTATTCACGAAGTTACTATTCATGAGTTACTATTCACGAGTTACTATTTACTTAGTACTATTCATACGAAGCGTGAAGATGTTTTTTTGTGGAATTTCTATCTTTGGGTGTTTGAGTTACTATTCACGATATACTAGACTATTCACGATATCTATAATTATTCACTTAATACAAGACTATTCAATCGAAAAATGAAAATTTTTCTTTCGTCTAAAATATCTATTCCGGATACTAGCTTCGATTGTATCCATGTTTTGATCATTCTTGAATTTTACTTCACTATGATTATTTATGAAGTATTTTTGAACTCCGGATTGTTTAAAGTATTTAATCCATAATATTTGTCATTTTGTTTCATCGGATTCGTTTTTTAAAATATTTTTCATCATCCTCGGCCTTAAATGATGATATTATTGAATATCTTCGGCCCAGTAAAGGCAAAGATGAATGATTTTCAAGAATATCTTTGGCAAAGTGAAGGTGCAAAGATGAGCAAATGTTGTGTTTAAATGAATACGACCGATGAATATCTTTGGCCTTTAGTGCAAAGATGAATGATTTCTGAAGAATATCTTTGGCCCGTAGTGCAAAGATGAAGCGGTGTTGAGATTTAACATGACCGATTGATGAATATCTTTCGCCTTTAGTGCAAAAGATGAATGTGTGTTGAGATGATTAATACTTAATCGATTGATGAATATCTTCGCCCGTAGTGCAAAAGATGAATATTTGATTTAAGATCGATATTGATTGATGTTACAGGATAAAATATTGATGATGGACCTGTTAAATTCTATAGATTATAGTAGATTTCATTCTCTACGTAACTCTTCTATGAATTATTATTTCCGCTGTAATATTGATCCAAAACTTGTTGTTTTATCAGATTCTATCGATTTTCCTCTCGTTGGAGACTAACGATAATTTGTTGTATATTATCTTAGTCATAACATTCTTTATCGGGCTAGTTGAGCTCACCCTTTTCCTTGTTGTTCCATTTTTCTTCTCGTGGAGGCGAGAATGTAGCAGTACTCGGGGGTATGGAATGAAGGTTCTAGAGAGTTGTTTAGTAGTCCTCACCATTATTGTAAAATAATGTATCAATAAATTTCCATCCAACCCATTCTCGAGTAGAATATCGCTTTTCAATATTGAATACATGACAATTATGTAAACAACTACAACTTTATTATTACAACAAAGAAAGTCGTGAGTTTAAATACAAATATTATCTTCTAGATAATATCTATACTCAAATAAATCCTCATCACATTTATCGATACATTATTTTACAAAAAATGGTGAGGACTACTAAACAATCCTTTCTAAAACCCTCATTCCATACCCGACGAGCATTTCGCTATATTCTCGCCTCGAGAAAAAAATGGAACAAAAAGGAAAAGGGTGAGCTCAACTAGCCCAAAGAAGAATATTACGACTAAGATAATATACAACAAATTATCGTTAGTCTCCAACAGGAAAAACTGATGTAATACAATAGACAACAAGTTTCAGATCAATATTCGCAATGAAATAATAATTCATGTAAGAGTTACGTAGAGAATGAAATCTACTATAATCTATGAATTTAATAAATACCATCATCAATATTTTATCCTCAGAACATCAATCAATATTCATCTCAAATCAAATATTCATCTTTGCACCACAGCCAAAGATATTCATCAATCCACATGTTCATCTCAACACTGCTCATCTTTGCACCAAAGTGCCAAAGATATTCATCACTGGCCATGTTCATTTAAACACCGCTCATCTTTGCACTACAGTGCCAAAGATATTCTTCAGAATCATTCATCTTGCACTATGTGCCAAAGATATTCAATAATATCATCATTTAAGATCGAGGATGATGAAAATATTTTTAAAGAAACTAATCCAAAGGAAACAAAATGACAAGGATTAAGGATTAAGGATTCAGATTTTGTTTTATCCATGTCCAACAATACCTCAAAAATAATCATAGTGGTGTAAAATTCAAGAATGATCAAAACATGGATACAATCAAAGCTAGTATCCAAAATAGATATTTTGACGAAAAAAGAAGAAATTTTATTTTTCGATGAATAGTGCCGTCAGATACGTGAATAGTGTGTCAGATACGTGAATAAAGGTCGATACGTGAATAAGAATCTACACCAAAAGATAGAAATTCCAAAAAACATCTTCACGCTTCACTTAATAAGACTCGTGAATAAGAACTCGTGAATAAGAACTCATGAATAAGAACTCGTGAATAAGAACTCATGAATAGTAACCCGACATGAAAAAGTTCCAAATTTGATAAAACTTCAGATCATCATTTCAAAGATAATGATATCAAGAAATAATATCATTACGAAAAAAATAATATCCCTTACCTCAAAGAATCAAGATTTCTAAGGAAAGGCTCAAGTGATGTCGAATGAAACTTGTCAGATCGAACAAAGAACTCTCAAAGTATCTAAATACACAAAATACTCAATAATATAGAGAGAGAAAGAGAGAAAACTTTGTTTCGTGTGATTTTCAATTCTAACTTAAATTCTCTATTTATAGAAAATGTTAATCTACCAAGGCAGACTCGACCAACGCCACCGATGGCTTTTACTCGCTACTATTGCCACCCACCACATTTGAAATAAAATTCAGCACATTTCTTCACCAACCACAAGTGGGGCCCACTCAATTCTAGAATTTTCCACCAAAATCAATTATAAACCTAATTTCCTAATCCGACACCTCTTAAAATTCACAACAAATCATTCGTGCATTTTTAACGGCTCAAAATTTGTGGACATATACTCAACTTATGTATGTATAATATACCCAAAAATTACTACAATCCAACTTCATTTGATTAAAAATTATAACCCCGCAATATATCTCAAAACCCCGATTTGATTTTTAACACCTCCAATCCGATAAAATATCGATAAAACACCTCAACAATAATTTCTTCATTTATAACCACATAAATAAATCCATCATTTATATCCACATAAAATAAATATTTCTTTATCATATGAATCAATAATTAATTATTCACAAATAATATTACGTAATCACAATTACGACAACCAGCCGCTCCTGTGAAAGAGGGGCTTCCAATAAGGATCTCTCCTCATCGGGCGCCGCAATTAGTGACCAAACCTCTCCTAGATGTAACTTTCTAGACATTGCCAATAATGTTATCTAATAATATTATTCAAATAATATGAATTATCGATCCGATAATGGAAATATCGCAAAGGACAATTATCAAACAACAATAATATAAAATATCAACGCAAAGAATTATTGAATCAATAAAATAAAATATCGAACAAGAATTATCGTGAAAAATTATCGAGTAAAGGCCTTTCACGTAAGGATCAATAATTCAACAATACTGGTAATACCGTGCAGCCATCGCGGCAAACACGCCGCCAGACATCAGATTTTAACCACCGGTATTCCAACAAATTTTAATCTCAGAATAACTACGCAAGTTATTTTTAACCAACTTATATTTGTCGCTTTTCCTCATCCAATCGCTTTTCACATGGGGCCCACACACGGTCGCATACTGGTCGCATTTAATATTCCCCGACGCATTTAATATTCCACCACCAAACTAATATTCCCCGACAAAAATGAATATTTTATAACCACTGCTTATTTTGAAATATTTTATGATTTAACCCTTAACTATCCACATTAATCAAATCAACCCTTACTATTTCAAAATAATAAATAAAGGAAATTCCTTTTATTTAAAAAATTTCGGTCTTACAACCTCCCTCCTTATGAAATTTCGCCTCTAAATCGACGACGACTCTGGTGTTTCAAAAGGTGAGGATACTCGCTTTCATTTCCGCTTCCAACCCCCTGTGTCATTTTTCTATAAAGATGATTCCTCCACAAAACTTTAACTTGTGGTATGAATTTTTGCACAGTAGGACATGCTCCTTCCTATCCAAGATCTCGACAGTACCTCCTCATACGTTAAGTCTTCTGGCTATCTCGTCCTGCTTCTAACTCAATAACGTGGTTCTGTCTTTCACATATTTATTTAAGCATGATATGTGAAACACATTATGAACACGTAGACATACTGGAGGTAACGCAAGTCTATAGCTACATTTCCTACTCTGGCCAAGAATTTGAAATGGACCAATAAATCGTGGATCGAGCTTTCTCTTCCCAAATCTTGTAACTCCTTCCATGGAGCAACTCGCAACAATACATGATCCCCTACATTAAATTCCACATCCTTTCGATGAAGATCCGCATAACTCTTTTGTCGATCTTGTGCCGCTTCAGATACGCTTGTTAATCATTCGATCTTTTCATTAGTCATACGTATTTAACTCGGGTCCCAACAATGTTGCTTCACCCACCTCATCCCAACATATCGAGAATCCACATTTTTGTCCATATAATGCTTCAATGGAACCATGCCTATATTTGTTTAATAACTATTGTTGTAGGAGAATTCCACCAATGGTAAATACTTATCCCAACTACCCTTTGAAGTCTAGGACACAGTAGTCTTAATATATCTTCAAGAGTTCGAATAGTCCTCTCGATTGTCCATCCGCTTCGGGGATGGTACGCCAACTAAATCGCAAACTGCGCTCATAGCTTTTTGCAAGCTAACCCAAAATCTTGAAGTGAATCTTGGGTCACGATCCCAAACTATGGATACAGTGCATGCCATGCAACCTCATAATCTCATTCACGCATATACCAAAGCAAGACGCTCAAGGAATAAGTCTCCGTGATTTCGGCAAGAAATGAGCAGACTTGGTTAATCTATCAACAATAACCCAAATAAGATTGATGCCTTGAGAAACCGTAGGAAGACCCAGAATCTAAATCCATGGTAATGTGTTCCCACTTCCATTCGGAATCTCAAGTGGTTGCAACGACCCTTAGGTACTAGATGCTCCGCCTTTACACGCCGGGCAAGTTAAACACATCGAGATAAACTTTGCAATCTCTCTCTCTTCATATTGTTCCACCAAAATGTACGTCAAGATCACGATACATTTTAGTACTTCCGTGATGGATTGCAAATGGTGTATTGTGTGCCTCCATCATAATCTTCAGACTTCAAATCGTAGTCGTTAGAACACAAAGTTCAGAGTGGACTCAAGTATTCCTTCTTCATCAATTCTCGCTCCTAATAACTCCTTCAGATTTCTTCTTCATACGATCCCCTGCCCTGCGGGCTCGAGCAGCCTTTAACTTTATCGATTAAAGTCGATTATACTCAGATATCATCACGCGGGTACCTAGAGTTTTCATCTCCATCTCTATTATTTGTAAATTATACTAAATTAGTCTTTGACAATATCGCATCAGATTTCAGATATACGATCTTCTACTCAACACGCCGCCTACCACGCTCGCTTTTCCAGGATGGTACGGTCGTAACACGTATTTAAATGAGTCTCCTCTCGAAGTTCTTCAAGCTCTTCCCACATTCCTCGCTTCCATTCGAATTTTGTATCTCTACGAAGTCACCGCGATAATGGAATAGCGATTCGAGAATATCCTTCAACTAATCTCCGATAATAACCAACTAAGCTTCTGTAAAGCTACGATTTCGACATCGACTTAGGTTGCTTCTCAATCGCGACTCATATCCCAACCTTCGATAAGACGTCACAATGACACCTATCGCTTTACTATCGCATCTAATACGACGCCCCTACAGTAGAGAGTCTCGCTTTAGTGAATTCCACAAAGGAAGTCACAAGATAAAGGCTCAGTACCAAATTTATAGTTGAATTTTAACTCCTCAAGTTCAATAGAGCCATTCGATATGAGATTTTAGAAATGAGTTTTGTACCGGTTCAAAGTCGATACAAAATTTAATATCGTGCTTTGGGAGTAAGCCAAGAAATTCTTCAGAAATACATCAGAAAAATCAATAACAACAAGAATATTATTCAAATCGACGTGTCTTTATTCAAATCCATAACATGGACTAAGAAAACTCGACATCCGTAATAAACGAATGACTTCATGGCTTGATATGAAAATGTTTGACTACAATGGTTCGATTGCTTGAATTCAATAACAAAGTTGCTTAGGAATATGAAAACTAACAACCTTACAAAAGCAATCAATTTGGCACGATGAGTAGTTAACCTTAAAATCACATCAAAAGCAAATATCTCTATGTAAATAAGGTTAATGTGTAATGTGATAGTGCCAACTCGAATCAAGCAAGATTTTTAAACAACTGATGTAATGAAAGTTTCTCCCAACTGAGTCTCCATAAACAGTCAAAGTCTAATTTCTCCGTAGTCAAGTTCAAACGCTGAGCGCAAAGCAAGAGAGATAAAAGAACGGGGTAGAACCCAGATTCAAGAAGGTATAAACTTCGCAAGAATTTATAATTAACTAACCTGCTAACTTCGTCGTTCCTCGTGATTTTGATTTGGCCACGACAAACGCCTTCCAAGAATCGCTGACTTTTGACTTTTTTCCGACATCCTTTCGAGTCACCATTCCTACCTGGATCTGGTTTCGATATCGCATAACTTCGAGCGATATGTCCTTCTTTTCCACAATTATAGCATACCTTAAACCTGTCAGGGCTTTCAATGATATGTCCTCTTTCCCGTGATTTGTAACATACGATCGATGGTCTTCTTTCTCCTCCTCGAATCTGCACATCGGGCGCTTAACGCTCTTCACACCTGTTGAATCTCTCTTTTTAAAATCTCCTCCCGATCGCTTCTTCTATTTTCATGGCCACGATTACCACCACCAGAGTGGTTACCGCTTTTGTCCGATTCTTCTTTCTTCACGGGTTATCGTTATTCGATGACGCTATCTTCTAGATGATCCCGTTACGGGTCCCATGAACGTATTTCGCTATCTCGCCTAACAATCGAGCCTCGCTGACAACATCCGAATAGAGAGAAAATTTATGAGAAATGAGATATCGACGACGCCGGGTTTCAAACCTCTCAGTAAACATCCGCCACGCTCCTCATTCTCCACCAAATGAGGTGCAAACTCGATAACTCCGCTAACTTCGCCAGATCGGGACACCGCCATGTTATTCTCGCTCCAAATCTAATAAACTCCACTTCCTTCATACGATTAATACTTTCGTGGAAGTACTTGTCATTGAATCGATTCAAACGCTCCCACGATACGCCTGCAAATGACGGGTACGCTTCGTGCATTCCCACCAAGAGTCCGCTTCGCCACTTTAACATTTTGAATGGAACCTTTCGTTTTCCGCATCCCAAGACATCGAATATCTTGTAATTTGTTTGACCCATGTTTCCGCCATGACGGATCTCGCTTCCTTAAATTCGTGGTCCCAACTTTCTCGCTTGGTCGTGACCACCCGTGAATCGCTATCATTTCTCTCCTCAGATTTTGAACACGAAGTCTCCTCGTCCGATTTTGCATGAATCGCAAAAACTTCTAAACATCCCTCGCTCATCATCTCTCTAAGGGTGTTGTTTCAGGAGGAACATTGCCACATGTCAGACGCTCTCCTCGCTGGTAAAGAGGTGCATCTCCACTGGCCTCATTTACTCCATCGTTAATATTCTCATTCGACATTCTCAAATACTATCATAAAACAAGGGTTAATTAAAGGAAATCAATATATCACATAATATCCCTATATATCGACCAACCAACAAATAAGCTTTAGTAGACACACTAAATAAGGATTTACTCTGCCTCTCCTCCTAGTTCTATTCCCCGATCTCCGCCAGAGATCATATCCCTAAGCTCGATACCAACCGCGACGCCCCAAAATAGGTATTCCATCCAACCCATTCTCGAGTCGCCAAATACATGGTATGTAAACAACTACAACTTTATTATTACAACAAGAAACTGTGAGTTTAAATACAAATATTATCTTCTAGATAATATCTATACTCAAATAAATCCTCATCACATTTATCGATACATTATTTTACAAAAATGGTGAGGACTACTAAACAATCCTTTCTAAAACCCTCATTCCATACCCCGACTAAGACTCGCTATATTCTCGCCTCCCGAGAAAAATGGAACAAAAAGGAAAAGGGTGAGCTCAACTAGCTCAAGAAGAATATTACGACTAAGATAATATACAACAAATTATCGTTAGTCTCCAACAGGAAAAATTGATGTAATACAATAGACAACAAGTTTCAGATCAATATTCGCAAGGAAATAATAATTCATGTAAGAGTTACGTAGAGAATGAAATCTACTATAATCTATGAATTTAATAATACCATCATCAATATTTTATCCCTCAGAACATCAATCAATATTCATCTCAAATCAAATATTCATCTTTGCACTACAGCCAAAGATATTCATCAATCTCGGCCATGTTCATCTCAACACTGCTCATCTTTGCACTAAAGGCCAAAGATATTCATCACTTGGCCATGTTCATTTAAACACCGCTCATCTTTGCACTACAAAAGCCAAAGATATTCTTTTCAGAAATCATTCATCTTGCACTACAGCCAAAGATATTCAATAATATCATCATTTAAGATCGAGGATGATGAAAATATTTTTAAAGAACTAATCCAAAGGAAACAAAAATGACAAGGATTAAGGATTAAGGATTCAGATTCGTACTTTGTTTTATCCATGTCCAACAATACCTCAAAAATAATCATAAAGTGGTGTAAAATTCAAGAATGATCAAAACATGGATACAATCAAAGCTAGTATCCAAAATAGATATTTTGGACTTAAAAGAAGAAATTTTATTTTTCGATGAATAGTGCCGAGATACGTGAATAAAGTGTCAGATACGCGTGAATAAAGGTCAGATACGTGAATAAGAATCTCCGACACCAAAAGATAGAAATTCCACAAAAAAACATCTTCACGCTTCATTTAATAAGACTCGTGAATAAGAATCGTGAATAAGAACTCATGAATAAGAACTCGTGAATAAGAACTCATGAATAGTAAACCCGACATGAAAAAGTTCCAAATTTGATAAAACTTCAGATCATCATTTCAAAGATAATGATATCAAGAAATAATATCATTACTTAAAAAAAAATAATATCCCTTACCTCAAAGAATCAAGATTTTTAAGGAAAGGCTCAAGTGATGCCGAATGAAACTTCAGATCGTAACAAAGAACTCTCAAAGTATCTAAATACTCACAAAATACGCCAATAATATAGAGAGAAAGAGAGAAAACTTTGTTTCGTGTGATTTTCAATTCTAACTTAAATTTCTATTTATAGAAAACGTTAATTCACCAAGGACTTCGACTCGCCACCGATGGCTTTACTCGCTACTATTGCCACCCACCACATTTGAAATAAAATTCAGCACATTTTTTCACCAACCACAAGTGGGGCCCACTCAATTCTAGAATTTTCCACCAAAATCAATTATAAACCTAATTTCCTAATCCGACACCTCTTAAAATTCACAACAAATCATTCGTGCATTTTTAACTGCTCAAAATTTGTGGACATATACTCAACTTATGTATGTATAACATACCCAAAAATTACCACAATCCAATTCATTTGATTAAAAATTATAACCCCGCAATATATCTCAAAACCCCGATTTGATTTTTAATACCTCCAATCCGATAAAATATCGATAAAACACCTCAACAATAATTTCTTCATTTATAACCACATAAATAAATCCATCATTTATATCCACATAAAATAAATATTTCTTTATCATATGAATCAATAATTAATTATTCACAAATAATATTACGTAATCACAATTACGACAACCAAAGCCGCTCCTGTGAAAGAGGGGCTTTCCAATAAGGATCTCTCTTCATCGGGCGCCGCAATTTAGTGACCAAACCTCTCCTAGATGTAACTTTCTAGACATCGCCTAATAATGTTATCTAATAATATTATTCAAATAATATGAATTATCGATCCGATAATGGAAATATCAGTGCAAAAATGACAATTATCGAACAACAATAATATAAAATATCAACGCAAAGAATTATCGAATCAATAAAATAAAATATCGAACAAGAATTCATCGTGAAAATTATCGAAAGTAAAGGCCTTCACGTAAGGATCAATAATTCAACAATACTCGCAATACGCGTGCCATCGCGGCAACCACGCCAGACATCAGATTTTAACCACCGTATTCCAACAATTTTAATTCAGAATAACTACGCCGTTATTTTTAACCAACTTATATTCGCTGCTTTTTCCTCATCCAATCGCTCACATGGGCCCACATACGGTCGCTACCGTCGCATTTAATATTCCCCGACAAAGATTTAATATTCCACCACCAAACTAATATTCCCTAACAAAATGAATATTTTATAACCACTGCTTATTTTGAAATATTTTATGATTTAACCTTTAACTATCCACATTAATCAAATCAACCCTTACTATTTCAAAATAGAGCTACTCCATAATATTAAGTAATTCCCTTCGTTCCGTGATAAAAATTTTTATTACTATTTTGGATAGTCCCATATTAAATATATTTTTTTTAATAACTAAATTTTTACACATATTTTCCTATTATACCCATATTAAATATATTATAACTAATGATATTATTATAGGCAATTTTATCATTTTATTCATCTTCTTAATATGCGTAAAAAATTCATTAAGATTTTTATCCTAGGACGGATGGAGTATATGTTTCGCAACCGGCTTAGCGGTGTAAGTTTGATTAATTAGCCAACTGGAGTATTAATTAATTATATGCTTAATTTAGACAAGGTCGAGTGATCTCATCAACTATAAAATACAGTATATTTTTTTCTTTGAAATTAGCAGCCATGTTAGGGCAGCTATTAGTCTTATAATGTCAATTCAAGTGGCTTCTTAGTTTAGTGTCTTAATTTTGACATGGAACATTTCTGAATTTGAGATATAATTAATTTTTTATTATCGGTAACAGATAAAAAAAAAGAGAGGAGATATATTGTTATTTGTATTATCATTTTTAATATCATACAATTGTTATTAATTTCTTATTTATATAAAAAGTACATTAGATAGTATAAAATAATTTTTATTTAAAAATATTTTTTTAATTTTGGAACCTGGTATTGAGTTAGCAATAATATCATATCATGAAATTTGGAGTGGGATTCCTTCTCTTTTTTCTTTTTTTCCATTTTTTTGAAAAACAGTTTAATTAGAAAAAAAGAATAGGGTGAAACTTTAACAGAAATTGTACCATTCAAATTCTTTGAACGGCAAACAGTATTTAGAGCCCCTCGGTTCGTGAACCAATCCGTGAAATAAATAGGCATCTAATTTATTCCCAATTTCAATGCAATGGTGATGGGCCCTTGTGGTTGTTCTCACACTAAAGCCCTCGGTTATAGTAAATTAGAGCAATTTCAGCAGGACCGAGAAGCAAAAATCACAGAGGGGTGTTTGATAAAAATTGAATAAATCTGAATCTGAATCTGAATGAGCTGAATCTGAATCTGAAAGAAAAAAACTGTTAAATAATTGACATGTCTGAAATATTTGAATGACAAAATTTTATTATTTAATTTCACTATTTAACTAAATAATGGTAGTATTATAATAACTTCAACTAAATAAGTTAACGCCGTATTCAATTAGTTATGTTAATGATATACATGCCCTCCCTTTGCTTTTGAGTTGGTGAAATTGTAGTAATTTTAATTTCCGTTTTTGGATGTCAATTTCTTCCCATTCTAATGAAATTTAATTTTTAAAATTTTATAAGATTAAAATTGAGTACAAAATATACCCTCTCACCCCTCCCTCCGACCTGATTATATGCATATATATAATATACTTATTCAAGTTATTTAATTATAAAGATATAAGATCTTGGAGTGATAAAAATATTGCATGATTTTGAATTAAAAATTTATTATTATTTTTTTTTAAAAAAGAATAATTGGATAAAGTTGAGGGTGGCGGAACGGGTATGATGAGGTGTTTTTTGTGAAGACGGATGAGGTTGGAAAGGATATTAAT
Source organism: Panax quinquefolius (assembly GCA_020205615.1). NCBI lineage: Eukaryota > Viridiplantae > Streptophyta > Magnoliopsida > Apiales > Araliaceae > Panax > Panax quinquefolius. The sequence goes on from CM035161.1 coordinate 11,058,636, forward strand.
TAAATGGATATGTACGGAGGGGTCCCTACAGTAGAGCGCATACCCTACACGCGTGCAGGTGGAAAGAGATTGAATAAAACCAAAAAACAGAAACAAACAAACAAAGCACGACGGAGGGACGGACTACGAATAAATTAAATGAGTGCAAATAAAAAAACAAGAAAGATAATGTTAATTACGGAGAGACAGAGTGAGTCAGCTGAACATCGCGCCCTGGACTGCAAACCAAAGTAAGTGGCACGTCAGCTGGGGCCCATTGGTGGTTTCCATTTCTGACATTTTTATCCGCTTTGTTTTTGTTTGGTATATATTTATATTTTAAAATAATTTTCAAAACAACATAATTTTAATAAAAAAATACTATTTAAGAGAAAATATTATTTAAAATAAGTGTTTTAAATATATATGACGCCCCAAAATAGTATACATCACCCATTTCGAAATACAATACACGGCATGTAAACAACTACAACTTTATTATTACAACAAGAAATCCGTGAGTTTAAATACAAATATTATCTTCTGCATAATATTTATATTTCAAATAAATCCTCATCACATTTATCGATACATTATTTTACAAAATGGTGAGGACTACTAAACAATCCTTTCTAAAACCTTCATTCCATACCCCGACTCAGCACTCGCTTATATTCTCGCCTCCCGAGAAGAATGGAACAAAAAGGAAAAGGGTGAGCTCAACTAGCCAAAGAAGAATATTACGACTAAGATAATATACAACAAATTATCGTTAGTCTTCAACAGGAAAAATTTAATGTATACAATAGTACAACAAGTTTCGATCAATATTCGCATTTGAAATAATAATTCATGTAAGAGTTACGTAGAGAATGAAATCTACTATAATCTATGAATTTAATGTTCATCATCAATATTTTATCCTCAGAACATCAATCAATATTCATCTCAAATCAAACATTCATCTTTGCACTACAGCCAAAGATATTCATCGGGCCAATATGTTCATCTCAACACCTGCTCATCTTTGCACTATGCAGCCAAAGATATTCATCACTGGGTCATGTTCATTTAAACACTGCTCATCTTTGCACCATGTGCCAAAGATATTCTTCAGAAATCATTCATCTTCAGACTATGTGCCAAAGATATTCAATAATATCATCATTTAAGACCGAGGATGATGAAAATATTTTTAAAGAACTAATCCAAAGGAAACAAAATGACAAGGATTAAGGATTAATGATTCAGACTTTGTTTTATCCATGTCCAACAATACCTCAAAAATAATCATAGTGGTGTAAAATTCAAGAACGATCAAAAACATGGATACAATCAAAGCTAAGATCCGTAATAGATATTTTGGACTAAAAGAAGAAATTTTATTTTTCTATGAATAAGGCCAGATACGTGAATAAAGGTCAGATACGTGAATAAGGCCGACACGTGAATAAGAATCTACACCAAAAGATAGAAATTCCACAAAAAAACATTTTCACGCTTCATTAATAAAGACTGAATAAGAATCGTGAATAAGAATAACTCATGAATAAGAACTCGTGAATAAGAACTCATGAATAAGAACCCAACATGAAAAAGTTCCAAATTTGATAAAAACTTCAATCAATATTTCAAAGATAATGATATCAAGAAATAATATCATTACGTAAAAAAATAATATCCCTTACCTCAAAGAATCAAGATTTCTAAGGAAAGGCTCAAGTGATGCCGAATGAAACTCAGATCAACAAAGAACTCTCAAAGTATCTAAATACTCACAAAATACGCCAATAATATAGAGAGAAAGAGAGAAAACTTTGTTTTCGTGTGATTTTCAATTTAACTTAAATTTCTCTATTTATAGAAAATGTTAATTACCAAGGCAGACTTGACTGCCACCGATGGCTTTTACTCGCTACTATTGCCACCCACCACATTTGAAATAAAATTCAGCACATTTCTTCACCAACCACAAGTGGGGCCCACTCAATTCTAGAATTTTCCACCAAAATCAATTATAAACCTAATTTCCGAATCGACACCTCTTAAAATTCATAACAAATCATTCGTGCATTTTTAATCTGCTCAAAATTTGTGGACATATACTCAACTTATGTATGTATAACATACCCAAAAATTACTACAATCCAACTATTTGATTAAAAATTATAACCCCGCAATATATCTCAAAACCCCGATTTAATTTTTAATACTCCAACCGATAAAATATCGATAAAACACCTCAACAATAATTTCTTCATTTATAACCACATAAATAAATCCATCATTTATATCCACATAAAATAAATATTTCTTTATCATATGAATCAATAATTAATTATTCACAAATAATATTACGTAATCACAATTATGACAACCAAATGCCGCTCCTGTGAAAGAGGGGCTTTCCGATAAGGATTTCTCCTCATCGGGCGCCAAGCAATTAGGTGACCAAACTCTCCTCGATGTAACTTTCTAGACATCGCCAATAATGCTATCTAATAATATTATTCAAATAATATGAATTATCGATCCGATAATGGAGATAATGCAAGTGACAATTATCGAACAACAATAATATAAAATATCAACGCAAAGAATTATCGAATCAATAAAATAAAATATCGATAAGAATCATCGTGGAAAATTATCGAGTAAGGCCTTCTTCACGTAAGGATCAATAATTCAACAATATCGCAGTAATACCGCGCCATCGCAAGCAACTAACGCCAGACATCAGATTTTAACCACCGGTATTCCAATGCCTTAATTCAGAATAACTACGCCCGTTATTTTTAACCAACTTATATTTTGTCGCTTTCTTTCATCCAATCGCTCTCAGCATGGGCCCACACACGGTCACTACTGTCGCATTTAATATTCCCCGACAAAGCATTTAATATTCCACCACCAAACTAATATTCCCACAAAATGAATATTTTATAACCACTGCTTATTTTGAAATATTTCATGATTTAACCCTTAACTATCCACATTAATCAAATCAACCCTTACTATTTCAAAATAATAAATAAAGGAAATTCCTTTTATTAAAAAAAATTTCGGTCTTACAACCTCCCTCCTTATGAAATTTCGCCTCTAAATCGACGACGCATTCTGTGTGTTTCAAAAGGTGAGGATACCTCGCTTTCATTTCCGCTTCCAATTCCTGTGTCATTTCCTCTATAAAGATGATTCCTCCACAAAACTTTAACTTGTGGTACGAATTTTTCATACAGTAGGATACGCTCCTTCCTATCCAAGATCTCGATAGTACCTCCTCACACGTTAAGTCTTCGCTATCTCGTCCTGTTCTAACTCAATAACGTGGTTCGGTCTTTCACATATTTATTTAAGCATGATATGTGAAACACATTATGAACACGAGACATACTTGAGGTAACGCAAGTCTATAGCTACATTTCCTACTCTGGCCAAGAATTTGAAATGGACCAATAAATCGTGGATCGAGCTTTCTCTCTTCCCAAATCTTGAACTCCTTCCACGGAGCAACTCGCAACAATACACGATCCCCTACATTAAATTCCACGCCCTTTCGGATGAAGATCCGCGATAACTCTTTTGTCGATCTTGAGCCGCTTCAGTATACGCTGTCAATCATTCGATCTTTTCAGAGTCATACGTATTTAACTCTAGTCCCAACAATGTCGCTTCACCCACCTCATCCCAACATATCGAGAACGACATTTTCGGCCCATATAATGCTTTCAATGGAGCCACACCTATACTTGCTCGATAATCGTTGTTGTAGGAGAATTCCACCAATGGTAAATACTTATCCCAACCGCCTTCAAGTTCAGGACATGTAGTCTTAATAAATCTTCAAGAGTTCAATAGTCCTCTCTCGATTGTCTCGTCTGCTTGGGGATGGTATGTCAACTAAATCGCAAACTGCGCTCATAGCTTTTTTGCAAGCTAACCCAAAAATCTTGAAGTGAATCTTGGGTCACGATCCAAACTATGGATACAGCATGCCACGCAACCTCACAATCTCATTTACGTATATACCAAAGAAGACGCTCAAGTGAATAAGTCTCCAGACGGCAAGAAATGAGCAGACTTGGTTAATCTATCAACAATAACCCAAATAAGATTGATGCTCGAGAAACCGTAGGAAGACCCGTGAATCTAAATCCATGGTAATGTGTTCCCACTTCCATTCCTAATCTCAAGTGGTTGCAACGACCCTTAGTACTAGATGTCCGCCTTTACACGCTGGCAAGTTAAACACATCGAGATAAACTTTGCAATCTCTCTCTTCATATTATTCCACCAAAATGTATGTCAAGATCACGATACATTTTAAGATTTCCAAGATGGATTGCAAATGGTGTATCAGGTGCCTCCATCATAATCTTCAGACTTCAAATCGTAGTCGTTAGAACACAAAGTCTAGAGTGGACTCAAGTATTCCTTCTTCATCAATTCTCGCCCTAATAGCTCCTTCAGATTTTCTTCTTCATCATACGATCGCCTCCTGCCCTGGCTCGAGCAACCTTAACTTTTTCTATTAAAGTTGGCTCTACGCAGATACTTGACATCATCGCACTCGCTCCTCAAGATACGATCTTCTACTCAACGCCACCTACCACGCTCGCTTTTACCAGATGGTATCAATAAGTGTGGTCGTAGTCTTCAATAGCTCGAGCCAACGTCACGCCAGATGTCGAAGTTCTTTTTGAGTGAAGAAATATTTAAGGCTTTTACGATCCGAATATATCTCCACTTTCTCCCCATATAGATAAGGCTCCATATCTTTAATACGAAACGATCGGGCCGCTAACTCTAGATCACTGAGTAGGATAATTCCTCTCTCATACTCTTTTAAGTTGTCGCGAGGCATAAAGCTATGACTTTCCCACGCTGCATTGAGAACACATCCTAACCTTTGCTCGAAGATCATCAGAGATAACAAATCCATCCGAACCAGATGGTATTGTTAAAAAAAGCCAAATAAGTCTCCTCTAAGCTCTCGAAACTTTTCTCGATTCTTCATTCCAAACGAATTTCAGATCCTTTCGAAAGTTAATGAAGTTAATGGAGTAGCGATTCGAGAAAACCCTTCCACTAATCTCCGATAATAACCAAATTTAAGCCCAAAAGCTACGATTTCAACCACCGACTTTTATTGTTCTAACTTCAGATTGCTTCAATCTTCACGGATCAACAGATACTCCATGTTTTGATTCATTATGCCCAAGAAAGGCTACTTCCTCAAGCCGTAACTCGTGATTTCTTCAATTTGGCATATAGTTGGTTTTCACGAAGCCTTTCGAGTACCAAATTTCAAATGGTGCTCACGATCTTCACGACTTTTGAATATATAAGGATGTCATCAATAAAGACAACAACGAATCGATCCAAATATTCCTCAATACTTGGCTCATCATATCCATGAAAGTCGCAGGAGCATTAGTTAGTCCGAAAGATACGACTAAGAATTCATAATGCCCATACCGAAGTTCTCAAGGCGCCTTTGAATATCCTCGCATTCTAATTTTCCGATGATATCCGTAACTAAGATCGATTTTTGAAAAGAATTGTGCCCTTGAATCGGTCAAACAAGTCATCAATACGAGGTAGAGGATACCTATTCTCGATGGTGACATGGTTCAATTCCCCGATAGTCAATACAAAGTCGATACTCCCCGCCTTTCTTCTTTACAAATAAAACAGAGAAAGACCCCAAGGAGATGTATTAGATTTAACGAAACCAATGTCCAACAATTCCTCGTATTGGACCTTTAACTCCCTCAAGTTCAATAGAGCCATTCGATATGGGGTTTTAGAAATGGGCTTGTATCAAAGTTCAAGATCAATAAAGAATTCAACTTCACGCTCGGGGTGTAATCGGAAGTTCTTCAGAAATACGCCAGAAAGTCAATAACAACAGAATATTATTCAAATTCGACGTGTCTTTATTCAAATCCATAATATGGGCTAAGAAAGCTCGACATCCGCTTTTTCAATAAACTAATAAATTTTATGATTAGATATGACAATGATTGATTTTAATGGTTTAGTTGTTGAATTGCATAACAGTCAAGTTAGAATATGAAAACTAACAACCTTTTAAAACAATCAATTTTGGTATGATGAGTAGTTAACCAATCAATCCCTAAAATCACATCAAAAGCAAGTATCTTTAAAGAGATAAGGTCAATGTGTAAGGTAATGGTGCCAACTCAATCAAACAAGATTTATAAACAATGGATGTGATGAAAGTTTCTCCTAACTGAGTTTCCACAGACAGATCAAAGTCTAATTTCTCCTGAGTCAAGTTTAAACGCTGAGCACACGCAGAGAGATAAATGAATGGGTAAAGACCCCAGATCAAGTAAGGTATAAACTTCGCAAGAATTTATAAATAATTTTACCCGTGATCACCTCGCTTGGGTCCTCGACATGACAAACACAACAAACGCCTTCCCTAATCGCTGACTTTTGATTTTCTCGGGATGTTTTTCGAGTCACCGCCCTCACTGAACTAGGTTTCGCGCACTGCATAATTCGAGCGATATGTCCTTCCTTTCCACAACTATAAGATACCTTGAATGTCAGGGCGCTTTGATCGATATGTCTCTTTTTCCGTGATTCAGAAGATACGACCGGTGGTCGATCTCTCTCCCTTAGAACCAGCTTGTCGCCAAGACCGCTGCCTTCACATAGTCGTTGTTAAATCTCCTCTTTAAAATCTCCTCCCGACTCGCTTTCTTCTTCGCTTTTCACGACCATGATTACCACCGAGTGGTTACCATTTCGTTCATTCTGCTTTTCTCCGCAGTTATCATTATTCGCTGATCGCCATCTCTCGCACGATCCTCGTTATGGTCCTCACCGACCGCATTTCAAGTATCTCGCTTCTAATAATTGAGCCCTGCTTATAACATCTCAATAAAGAGAAAGTTTACGAGAAATGAGATATCGACGTACGCCGTGTTTCAAACCTCTAAGAAACATCCCGCTATAACGCTCCTCATTCTCCACCAAATGAGGTGCAAACTCGATAACTCGCAAACTTTGCCTCGCATCGAGACACACCGCCACGTTTTTCGCTCTAATCTGATGAACTCCACTTCCTTCATACGATTTAACACTTTCGTGAAAGTATTTGTCATTAAATAGTCTCTCAAACGCTCTCCCAAGACATACGCCGAAAAGGGCCGGATTGGTACGCTTCACGACTCCCACCAAGAGTCTCGCTTCGCCATTTTAACATAAAGGTGGCGAATGGAACCTTCGTTTCTCCCGCATCCCAAGACATCGAATATCTTCGTAATTTGTTTGACCCATGTTTCCGCCATGATCGGATCCGCTTTCCTTAAATTCGTGGTCCCAACTTCGAATCGTGGTCAGGATAACCCGTGAATCGCTATCATTTCTCCTCCTCAGATTTTGAACACGAAGTCTCCTCGTCTCGATTTTGTACGAATCGCAAAAAACTTCTAAACATCCCCTCGCTCATCATCTCGCCCATGGTGTTGTTTCACAGGAGAACATTGCCATTGTTGCAGACGCTCTCCTCGCTGTAAAGACAGCATCTCCACTCTGGCCTCATTTACTCCATCGTTAATATTCTCAACGACATTCTCAAACATCGCCATAAAACAAGGGTTAATTAAGGAAATCAATATATCACATAATATCCCTATATATCGACCAACTAACAAATAAGCTTTTAGTAGACACACTAAATAAGGATTTACTGCCTCTCCCTCCTAGTTCTATTCCCCGATCTCCGCCAGAGATCATATCCCTAAGCTCGATACTAACCGCGACGCCCCCAAAATAGTATACATCACCCATTCGAAAGTTGTCAATATATGGTATGTAAACAACTACAACTTTATTATTACAACAAAGAAATCGTGAGTTTAAATACAAATATTATCTTCTGCATAATATTTATACTCAAATAAATCCTCATCACATTTATCGATACATTATTTTACAAAATGGTGAGGACTACTAAACAATCCTTTCTAAAACCTTCATTCCATACCCCGACTGCATCGCTATATTCTCGCCTCCCAGAAGAAGAATGGAACAAAAGGAAAAGGTGAGCTCAACTAGCTCAAGAAGAATATTACGACTAAGATAATATACAACAAATTATCGTTAGTCTTCAACAGAAAAATTTAATGTAATACAATGTATAACAAGTTTCAGATCAATATTCAATAATGAAATAATAATTCATGTAAGAGTTACGTAGAGAATGAAATCTACTATAATCTATGAATTTAAAAAACCATCATCAATATTTTATCCTCAGAACATCAATCAATATTCATCTCAAATCAAACATTCATCTTTGCACTACAAAAGCCAAAGATATTCATCAATCTGGCCATGTTCATCTCAACACTGCTCATCTTTGCACCACAGCCAAAGATATTCATCACTTGGTCATGTTCATTTAAACACTGCTCATCTTTGCACCATGTGCCAAAGATATTCTTCAGAAATCATTCATCTTTGCACTATGTGCCAAAGATATTCAATAATATCATCATTTAAGACCGAGGATGATGAAAATATTTTTAAAGAACTAATCCAAAGGAAACAAAATGACAAGGATTAAGGATTAATGATTCGACTTTGTTTTATCCATGTCCAACAATACCTCAAAATAATCATAAGGGTGTAAAATTCAAGAATGATCAAAACATGGATACAATCAAAGCTAGTATCCGTAATAGATATTTTGGACTAAAAGAAGAAATTTTATTTTTCTATGAATAGGCCAGATACGTGAATAAGGTCAGATACGTGAATAAGGCCGATACGTGAATAAGAATCTCGACACCAAAAGATAGAAATTCCACAAAAAACATTTTCACGCCATTTAATAAGACTCGTGAATAAGAATCGTGAATAAGAACTCATGAATAAGAATCGTGAATAAGAACTCATGAATAAGAACCCCGATATGAAAAAGTTCCAAATTTGATAAAAGTTCAGATCAATATTTCAAAGATAATGATATCAAGAAATAATATCATTCGAGAAAAAAATAACATCCCTTACCTCAAAGAATCAAGATTTCTAAGGAAAGGCTCAAGTGATGTCGAATGAAACTCAGATCAATAAAGAACTCTCAAAGTATCTAAATACTCACAAAATACGCCAATAATATAGAGAGAGAGAAAGAGAGAAACTTTGTTTTCGTGTGATTTTCAATTCTAACTTAAATTTATTATTTATAGAAAATGTTAATTACCAAGCAGATTTCGACCAAGCACCGATGGCTTTTACTCGCTACTATTGCCACCCACCACATTTGAAATAAAATTCAGCACATTTCTTCACCAACCACAAGTGGGGCCCACTCAATTCTAGAATTTTCCACCAAAATCAATTATAAACCTAATTTTCGAATCCGACACCTCTTAAAATTCACAACAAATCATTCGTGCATTTTTAATCGCTCAAAATTTGTGGACATATACTCAACTTATGTATGTATAACATACCCAAAATTACCACAATCCAACTATTTGATTAAAAATTATAACCCCGCAATATATCTCAAAACCCCGATTTAATTTTTAATACCTCCAATCCGATAAAATATCGATAAAACACCTCAACAATAATTTCTTCATTTATAACCACATAAATAAATCCATCATTTATATCCACATAAAATAAATATTTCTTTATCATATGAATCAATAATTAATTATTCACAAATAATATTACGTAATCACAATTATGACAACCAGCCGCTCCTCAGAAAGAGGGGCTTTCCGATAAGGATTTCTCCTCATCTACGCAAGCAATTAGTGACCAAACCTCTCCTCGATGTAACTTTCTAGACATCGCTAATAATGCTATCTAATAATATTATTCAAATAATATGAATTATCGATCCGATAATGGAGATAATGCGTAAAGGACAATTATCGAACAACAATAATATAAAATATCAACGCAAAGAATTATCGAATCAATAAAATAAAATATCAACAAGAATTCATCGTGGAAAATTATCGAGTAAAGGCCTTTCACGTAAGGATCAATAATTCAACAACACTGCGTAATACCGTGTGCCATCGCAAGCAACCACGCCAGACATCAGATTTTAACCACCGGTATTCCAAAAATTTTAATTCAGAATAACTACGCAAGTTATTTTTAACCAACTTATATTGCTGCTTTCTTCATCCAATCGCTCACATGGGCCCATACACGGTCGCTACTGGCCGCATTTAATATTCCCCGACAAAGCATTTAATATTCCACCACCAAACTAATATTCCCACAAAAATGAATATTTTATAACCACTGCTTATTTTTGAAATATTTCATGATTTAACCCTTAACTATCCACATTAATCAAATCAACCCTTACTATTTCAAAATAATAAATAAAGGAAATTCCTTTTATTTAAAAAAATTTTCGAATAACTCGTAAAAGCCAAGATACCTTATACATTCAGAATGCAGATATTCTATACTTCTATGAAATCCTTACGTTATTCCATCGCTTATTTATTCTGAATTATACTTTATGACATTCTTCTATTATTCTCGTCAACATCCGTTCTAAGTGTGCTTTATATTATGTTGCCCGCTTTTATTATTCTCGCGGAACACGTCGCTTTAGATGAAGCTTGCCCGCTTTTATCATGATGGAATATCCTATCCGCATGCTTTTACACCGGATCGTTCCATCTTTTTATTATAATCATCCCGTTTTAATTTAAATGATATTATTATTCCGTTTAATAACCTCGCTCATAATCGGCGCATTTACATAATGTATTTATGATTTTCATATTCCATTCTTTATTATACCCAAATGGCTAAAATAGTTTTGGTAAATGATTATGATCTCGATAGGGGTGATTCATCCAAAGATCTTTTCACTAAATATTCTTCCCACCATTCTCGAATTTTAATTTGATAAACAAAGATACGTCGACAATTTGGACGTTATTAATTCACGATTAAATAAGGCTTTTTTATAATTAGTCATCACATCATCACGTATATTACGTTTATTTTACGCAAGATAGATGAAAGGCATTATTACTTTTACTGCGATCATTCTAAGATAATCACGAAAATAAACGATGATAAAAGTCCTTTTCAAATGCAAAAAGATAATAGACATTTTATGATTAAGATAATTCGATTATCGATAATTTTAATGGATGCAAGTGATAATTAGACGCTATTATTTGCCTCAACGATAAAATCATTGAAAACCTTTAAAACCTAAAGATTTTATCTTTATTTACTACTGACTCTTTTTTGGATGCATTATTCCATCATAGCTTAAACCCATTGATCAGAATTTAACATTAATTTATTCCGCATTTAGTCATAATATTTTACTCTTGAAATTTAGTGAACACTCCTTTCTTTCATTATTCTTCTTGAAATGAGTAACATAAATTTGGAGACAATCGAACGCAAGTAATGGTCCGTAGGATAAGATTAGTAGTCCCTCACTATTCTTGAAATAGTGTGATAATAATTGTAATGAGGACTCTTTTGAGTTAGTATAATATCTAAGAGACAATATTGTATTCAATCTCACGCTTTACGTCGTATATGCATACCTACGCTTATATTAAGAAGTCAGATTTGAATTTATATTTCTTTTATGTAAGTTACACCCACATAGATGGGTGATGATACCCAATTTTGGGCGCCATGGGCGATCTCTTCCTCTTTGTGTCAATCTTATATCGATCAATCGATAAATTTACTATATAAAGTTAACTTCGTGATGATAATCGCATCTATTTTTTCCTCCAATTATTATATTTAACCTGACTTTAAACGTACAATTTGAGCGTATATCCAATTAATTTAGAGAATTAATATTTTTCACAAAAAAATATGATAATTTTAGAAGACTTTCCTTACCTATATAATAACTGAAATCCACGTTAATATAAATAAAACTTTATTAAAATGAAAATAACAATTTCCTTAATTGATAATGAGAAACCCTCCCTCTCGTAACTCTCTCTATTTATTCAGTTATTCTCACGCAATCTCCATTCCTCCTTTTCAATCTCTGCAACTTTACTCTCTCTCTCTCAAATTTAAAAGAGGGTTTTCTCTTCCAGGCGCCAATCGGAATTTCGTTCAATCCCTGATTTCGGAAATATCCCAACATTTATCAAAGTCGGCCTCCGATTTTGGTATGTACTCTTTCTTATGCATCTCTCTGTTTTTTTTTTATCTTTTTTGAATAATTTTTGTTTTATTCTTTAACGATCTGCTAAGAAATTTCTAATTTTTAGATCTTTTGAGTTATGGAGTCATATCTCTGTTTCGTCAAAGTTTCGATATCTTTGCCTCTTGACTTCTTTTTTTCTGAACGAGTCAAGGATGTCTACCAGTTTTCTTCTATTAGATCGCTTTAATTATCCTTTTTTTTTTTATATGTTTTTCTGGGTTAGTTGCTCAAATAAAAATGATGGATATTTAATTGGCTAATAATGTTATTTCTTCATCTGTCGTTTAATTTCTTCTTGTTGTGTAGATAATCTTAACACGGCATACGGTTGGCTTTATTTACCTGAATACGTTGCTCTGGTCTCACTTTTTGCACAAGTTTTCTTATTTCCTTAACTTTCCTTTTGCTTTTTTCAGCCCTTTGGCTGTATCTACCTTGTTATCTGCTCCCCTAAATCATAACTAACATCCTCCAGTTTATAATCCGGTGTTTGAGACACTTGGATAACTAATCATCTGGGGGTTCAAAATATTCAGTGGGTTCCAGTTTATGCTGGGTGCTGGGGAGGAATAAACAGGATATATACTTAACATATCTTTGGGCATATTGCACAAAGACACATTCAAACACAAACCCCTACTAGCACAATAATGTTCCTTGCTTAATCCCACCTTAAGCACTAAAATGAGATTTGCCCTCTTCCTCTTGAAGACTTTAAGAGTATGGAGTTACAGCTCATTGGCATCCTACGTTGTTATATGACTCTACTGAGGTAATATAAACATTGCTAAATTCCGAAAGTAACTCCTTTCTTGGTGACGTCGTCCGCATGCCTCCTAGTTTCACAAAAATATCCTAAATCTTGGAAGTAACTCCTTTATTCTCCGTTAGTCTGCTGTTAAGTTCTTCAAAGTCTTCCTGGTTTGGGATTGGTGTTGTTGCTATCTATCTCTGAAATTCCTAGCAGAAAACTGAGGCTGCTCAGAGTTTTTTTTTTATAAAAAAAATACAATATATGGAGAGATACGAGTACGATTCATTAGTTTTTGGCTTGGTCTATTTTTGCTGTTTGTCACTCAGACATGTGCATCCTGTTAAAGACTTGAGCTTGTTTAGTAGTTCTGTTCCAGAATTTGTTTAGACTTTAGTGGTTCTCGTCTGGGAACAACACTATTTGTTCTGCGTACAATTATTTATATCAAAATTAATATATTTTAAGTTGCCACTTTAATGTCTTCAGCTTCTTGTATAATCATTTCCATGAGTTGTTTTTTATTGCATTTGTGAATTCCAACACCCTACCTTCTTCTTGCTATATATTTTCCAGGCGTTGAAAATTAAGAAAGATATACTTTGAAGCAGCACAGATCAAATGGCCATGGGGCAATACATTCAAGAGGCTGTGGCTTTGGCCGACTCCAATGAAGGTGATGGAGGTTCTCTACAGAAGTGTAAATCTGTCTCTGCTGCGGTCGATGGGTTCGAACACAATCCTACTGGTGGTTTTGACTGCAACATCTGTCTAGACTTTGTGCATGATCCAGTGGTCACCTTATGTGGTCATCTCTATTGCTGGCCTTGCATTTACAAATGGATTCATTACCAGAGTATGTCTGCTGAAAACCCCGACCACCAACAGCCACAGTGCCCGGTATGCAAAGCTGTAGTTTCACAAGAAACCTTGGTTCCTCTCTATGGTCGCGGCCTAACTACAAAACCTTCAGAAGCCAAGGCTCCACATCTTGGTATGGTCATACCACAAAGGCCTTCCACTCCCAGATGCGGTATCAACGCTCTTACAACTACTCCATTTAGCACAAGTACGAGGCCAACTCAGCAACTGCATCATCGCAGTTATCAACAGCAGCCACAACCATATTATTCTCTTCCCAGTAGCTATGGTGCCAATCCCATGCTCAGCCTCAGCAGTACAACTGCAACAAACCCAATGATTGGGGTGTTTGGAGAAATGGTCTATGCAAGGCTTTTCGGAAACTCAGAAACAACTTTATACACTTATCCAAATTCTTATCATCTAACAGGTAACAATAATCCAAGGTTTAGAAGGCATGTAATGGAGGCTGATAAGTCGCTTGGCAGAGTATGTTTTTTCCTCTGTTGTTGCATGGTTTTGTGCCTTCTCTTGTTCTGATCACTTTCACCTCCTTCCCCATCGTATACTTGTAAAAGAAACAAATCATTGATTCTATATATGACCTTGTAATACAGATCCGGCCTGGTGTAATAGATGATAGAGATGAGTCTACCTTTGCATTTCTAGTGCTGATATAGATTTTTATGACCGTGCGTCTTGTTTTTAACTTTGTACTATATAAACATTCTCACAACCAACTGATGGTTGATTTATGCCTCTATATTTTTTAACTTCCATATGGTGGTTAGATCAGAGGGGGGTGTGGTCCTGTTCATTGTTGAATCACCCTGTGCAGGCAAGGCCAGGAGTGAAACTCTTTGTAAAGAATAATCTATATTTGGTCACAAACTGGACACTCGTATGCAATTTTAGTCGCTGAACTAAAATTTTTATCACTTGCGTTATGTGGCACCACCAATATGTTTTCACTACATGAAAAATTTGGGATTCCATCCAAAAGTTTGAGGTACAAATGATATTAATAAAGGTTCTAAATGGGTCCCATATTCGGGACCAAGTATACAGTTATCTCCTATTTATAACAAGACACTTGTTTTGTAATTTTATATGGTGGGGTTTACTGGGGTACACATGTTAATGATTTAAGTGGTCAATAGAAAACAACTTCATTCCATACTAAGAATTTTCTTCGACTTTTCAAATTGATTTGGGCAGGTGTCCTAGTCGAGCAATATCAAGATTAGAAGGCATGGGCCCTTTGCATTTGTTTATCCCATCTTCTATGCATTTAAGTTGAGACTAGTCAATCTCAAATCTTGGTGACTCTTTAAGATAAGGATGCAGAAAATATCCAAGAGTTGTCCTACTCGGTCACAAGCTGAATGTAAAAATGAAGAAAGGGAAAACACAACAATATGATAAAGTATTGTCCTCAGCAATACCCCCTCAAGTTGGTAGTGTGAAAGAAATTACACACTCCCAACTTGGAAAGTAAATGATGCAAATGAACAAAAGATAGAGCCTTGGTAAATAAATCTGCAGGTTACTCGGATGTAGGCAAATAAGTAGTAGAAATGACATCTTGAATAAAGAAGGTTTTGAACTAGATGACAATCAATCTCGATGTGTTTAGTACACTACTGGAAAACAGGATTTGAAGCCATATGCATGGCAACCTCATTAAATAGTGTAATAATATAAGAAGAATGAGAAACGCCAAAATCCTTGAGAATAGCCTGAACGAAGTGAGCTCACAACAGACATTAGCCATAGATCTATATTCAGCCTCTGCTGAAGATCTAGCCACAGTATTTTTTCTTTTACATTTCCAGGAAACTAATGAATCTCCAAGAAGAACACAATAACCAGAAAGTGACCTCCTAGTATCCTAGTATCTTTACAAGTAGCCTAGTCAGCATGCATCACAATAGGCTTGGAGGATAGGAGAAGAACCACCCTTGGCCTGCAATACCTTTTAGATATCTAACTAGTTTATGTGCAACAACTAAATAATCCTTGGTGAGAACATGTATTGACCAGGGAATGTACTGCATAGTTAATATCTGGCCTGGTAGTAGTTAAATAGATCAATCTGCCAACGAGTCTTTTGTAGCTAGCAGGATCAGCAACTAACTCATCTGTATCAGCAACCAGGGAATGATTTTGATTCATAGTTGCAAACCAGTATCCTTAAGAATATCTAGTGTATACTTTCTCTGATAGAGAAGCCAGTGAAATTTCTAGCAATTTCTAAGCCCAGAAAGTACTTCAAGGAACCCAAATCTTTCGACTTAAATTTGGAACTAAGAAATGCCTTAACAGAGTTTAAAGTTGCAGCATTATTCCCAGCTAAAACAAGGTCATCTACATAAATTATTAAGGCAACAAATGATGTGTTCTGATGAAAGATAAACAGAGAATGATCTGATCTGGATTGAGTGAAACCAAACTCAAGTAGAATTGTAGAGAATTTACTAAACCATTGCCTCGGAGTCTGTTTAAGGCCATACAAGGACTTGACAAGCTTGCAAACAACAGGACCATCATGAGAAACAGAAGGTGGAAGCTTGAAACCAAGAGGAAGTTGCATATAAACATCCTCAAGTAAATCTCCATGTAAAAATGAATTAGTTACATCAAGTTGACTTAAATGCCATCCATTCATTGCTGCTAAAGATAATATAACCCCAACTGTAGTCATTTTTGCAACTGGTTCAAAAGTTTCAAAATAGTCCAAACCAGGAGTTTGAGTAAATTCTTTTGCCACAAGTCTGGCCTTATATCTTTCTAAGGTTCCATCAGAGTTATATTTCAGCTTGTAAATCCATTTACAAACAACAAGTGGTTTGTTATAAGGTAGAGAAGTAAGAACTCATGTATTGTTAGATTCTAAAGCCTGCATCTCAGTTGCCATTGCCTGACACCAATTAGGATCTTGAACAACTTGTTTATCAGATTTAGGCTCAGTATGAACAGAAATATGAGCAAGAAAATGCTGATAAGATGGCTTGAAATGAGAATAAGAAATATATTTTGTTAGAGGATAAGAAACTGAGCTGGTAACTTTTGCTGCTTGAGAGGATCCAGTAAGTAATAAATGATGGTAGACCAGTGAAGCCTATGTACTTAGCTGGTAGTTTCCTAATTCTAGGAGCCAAACGAGAAGAAAAGGTAGAAGAGGTATCTAATAAGGCAGAAGGAGAGTGAAGAGATGTCTGAGGTGAGGAAACTGACAATGGAGCTACAGGTTCAGTAGAAGTATTGTCCTCAGTAAATAAAAGATCCTCATAAAAGGGAAAAAGTTGAAAGGAAGACTGAGAACAAGATATGTCTGGAAAAAGGGAATATATCTTCATAGAACTGGACATCCGTAGAGTCAAAAAATTTATGTGTAGTGAGATCATAAACCCTGTATGCCTTTTTACCAAAAATATATCCAAGAAACACACATTTAGAGGACCTAGAAGCAAATTTATCCTTATGATGAGATGTGTCAGCAGCAAAACAAAGGCATCCATAAGTTTTTAGATGAGAATAAAAAGGAGATTTGCCTATTAAAACTTTACAGGGTGTTTTGTAAGAAAAAACTAAGGAATGAGTTCTATTAATAAGATAAGTGGCTGTTAACAAACCGTGTCCCCAGAATTTTATAGGTAAATGTGCATGAAACTGCAAAACTCTAGCTACATTAAGGAGATGCCTATGTTTTCTCTCAGCAACACTATTTTGCTGAGGTGTGTTGACACAAGTAGATTGATGTATGATACCTAAATCAGACGAGAGATAACCAACAACTCTTTTTATAAACTCAGTTCCATTATCAGACCTTTAGGTGATAATTGAACATTGAAAATGAGTATGAACATACTGAAACAAAGACTGCAGAAAACTATACACTTGTGATTTTTAGTGCATCAAATAAGTCCAGGTGCATTTGGAAAAATCATCCACAAGAGTCAAAAAACTATACACTAGTGATTTTTACACTATTTTTTTTTTAAAGGTTCTCAAGCAACTTATGACAACCGCTTGTAATTTAAAGCTATGAATTTTATCCAATATCACATGCCAAGATAGTCATCTATCCACCATGTAAAGATGCTTCTGCAATTTTATCATTACTACTAATTGTATGACGGTGCATCCAAGACAAATAAATAGTCGCATACATCTATGTCAAATAATAATACTTTTTGAGTTTTCTATGAAATGTGAATGTTTGGTTTCTATAGCTTTCTACACATATATGCCAAATAAACAAGTTTTTTTTTTTGGTAGAAAACCTATTGCAGAATGTGCATACAATTAGTCATTAGATAACACAAGCAATTACTTGGCTATCAAGCAAATTGACATCTTACATATCATTTCGGCTAATACTGTATGTACTTCATCCCTATAACTTGAACATTTCTACCTTCAAAACCTGATCAATTCATTTGAATTCTGAATTTTCCTCTTTAGTATTTTCATAGATATCTGAGTAGTCAAGACCTTGTTTCACAAGGGAATTTTTAATCTGCTCTGCCGTATAGAAATCTCCCTTTCCTTTCAAGTATTCCAGGCAAGAAACCACAGTAGAAAGGATTGGTTTCCACGAAGGATGACTTGACAGGATTGCTTTCTTCAGTGCCTCCACTGCCTTTTCCATCTGATTATCTGTATGATAACCAAGTGCCAAACGACTCCATGTGCAAGCATTTGGTTCCTTTCCACTTCCTATAAGCCTTTGAACAAATGACTCAGCTTTTCCCATAAGACCCTTCTTGCAGTAAGCAGTAATGAGCAAATCTGGAAGCCGATAGTCAAAATTTAACCTTTTGGCTTTCCACTCCTCAAATATCTTCTCCGCGCCATCAAGGTCATCTAATATTGCTAGTGAGCTTATCATACAAAGATAGCTTGCATTTAAAAGTTTCTCTTTATTCTTGAGCAAGTTCCATATGCGATACACCTCGTCTTTGTTTCCCACCCTGGCATACAGAGTGAGTAAAACTTCATAAGGAAGCCTCGTCTTAGCCCTGATGAGGTGCTCAGATTTCCTTACTGATTCCAAAGCCTTTTCCATATCACCTGCTTGGATGTAACCATTTGCTACTACAGCATATGTGTTCCAGTACACGGTGACTAAAGGATCAGCTTCCATCTCCATGAGGAGCTTCTCCATTCGGTGTAGCTCAAAATCATTTGCATATGCATTTAATCTGATAGTATACGATAATTTGTCAAAAGTAATAGCCTTCTCTTCCATTTCTTGAATCAAAGAGTCTATTTCTTTGTACTTTCTCATATGAGAATATAAATTCAGCATGACATTATAGGACAGTGTACTATCATAACCCAAATCACTCATTTTTTGCTTGATGGCTTTTGCTTTCTCCAATAACTTAGCATCAGCATAGCACTTCAGAAGAGCATCGTAAACCTGGATATGTTTCCAAGTGTTGGGAAGATAATTAAAATATTCCTCTGCTTGTTCCACACCATGAACCTTTGATATCAACTCGAGCTGAACGGCAACATCCCGTAGTGATAGTTCAAGAGAACTTTTGTCGGTCATCCATTCAGATATCTGTGATAAGAATAAGAAACAAGACTCGAAGCTCATCAAATGGAGTACTAACAGTATTCAAAAATAGAGTTCGACTTCAAAACAAAATTAGCTAGAACCAAGGATAAATTGTGTCAAGTTACTCGAGTCATGATTTTATTGCTAAGTAGTTGCCACAAAGGAATTTTAGATGTTATATGTATATCCCTGTTTGGTTAGAATGAAGCGAAAAAAAGATCCCCAAAGTGTTCCTTTCCATAATAAACTACTTGATATCAAGAAAAGGAGGAATGAAGAAACTAGGTAATCTTGCCAGGCTCACAGAACTATTGCTCAAGAGTCAAATGATTTGGAGTAACTAAAAAAAGATAATACTTTCTAGCACAAGTCCTTTGTGAAAAGAAATTAGAAAAGGATATGAGAATTCCCACTCCTTTCAATCTCCCTGTTAAAATCTAGACGTGACCATCCATTCATAAACTCAAGAATGATAAGAAATTAGTTCATTCCTGTAACTAATTGATAAAGACTTAGAGAGAGAGAGAGAGAGAGAACAATGCTTGCTTGCGTAGAAGTAAAGATCCCTTTACTACTAAGGAAAGGATTTATAAATCCTATTACATAGTATTAGACTTCCTAACTAATAAAGACTTAACTAGTCCAAGTAATAACCAAACAACAACTCAGCCACTCACTGATTCTCCAACCACTTCAATCATATGTACTCCCGGAATTGTCATGAAAAAGTAGCACACTGATAGATATATAGAAAGGACAAACAAATGTATAAAAGACGAAACAACATTAGCAAATTATAGCTTTAAAAGGTTAAAAACGTATGCAGAAGTAAACAATGAAACAACATTAGTCAATACATTAACAGCAGAAACAGAAAAGCAAGCTTCACAACACAAACTATCGAGTCTTCAAAAACCCCATTTTCATTAAAACAAATCATTTAGCTACTTCAGTTGGGCACAGATAAAATCTGATTTATTTTCCAGGTTATGCATATTATACATTAATCTATAGCAATCAAAGCTCAAAACCTTCATAATAAGGTACAGCAAAGTATCCAAACAATTCATCCCATTAACAACAGAAAAATTAGAACTTACAACATCCCTTAAGCACCAAATTTAACAAACAGCAATCAAACTGGAGGGAGAGAAAAATCAAGAAAACAATCATGGACTACATTCTAGTGAGAGAAAACTAGAGAGGAAGAGAAAGAACCTGAAGGGCATGTTGGAAACGCTTGATTTTTATGAACCGTTTGATGATATTTTGGAGGTCTGATTTTACTTCACCAATGCCTCTTCCTTCTTTAATCCAATGGCCCAGCATTTGGATGATTAAAACTTTTGGATGTTTGATTGAGAGGAGTCTTGTGTATAAACTCGCCTCCTTTGTGCCCGTCTTTGTATTTGAGGAGGTAGTTAGGGTTCGTGTGGGGTGCATTTCCAAAACACTAATTGACCTTGATATAAACTTACATTTAACCCGTGAAATTGAGCTTCTACCCGACTGCAAAAGTTTCATTATGTACTAGACTTGAAAAGGTTCATCATCGTCATCATCATCGTCATCGTCATCGTCACTCGTGAAATTAGAGGTTGGAGAAGGTGATGGATGCTATTGTTAGAATTTGAGCAAGTATATTAATTATTTGTAATGATTTAACATATAAATGTGAGTTCTGTTGAATGAGTAAGTTAAATTAAATTCAATTCCATGAATGAAATATTAATTTGATTATTTTTAAAAATAATAAATAACAAGAAAAGTGCTCTTGAGATTGGGTAAAAGGGACACCTCATTTTCATTTTTTGATTGCTTAAATTAGTATATTTTAATTCTTAAATATAATGAGTATTTAGATTAATAGTGATGACTTTGATAATGAAATTGTGTTGTTATATTTGAGAATATCATGTCATTATTATCAATTAAAATAAAACTATTTTTGTGAAGTAATTTTTATTTTATTTTACAAATGAGACTATTTATGTGGAGTAATTTTTATTTTATTTTAATTTTTAGATGATACTATTTATTTTTGTGAGATGAAGATGAGTATTAGGTAAGTGTTTTGCTACACGAGTTTTCATGGCCGTCTTGATTAAAATATTCTAAGAGTATTTATAACAGTTTTTTTATTTTTATTCCTAATTGTTATGTTATTGGATCATTCTGCAAAATAGGGATTCAATTTTTTTATTATATACCCAACAGGTTCCTTATATTGATTTCAAAAATAATGAAATTTGAAATTTAAAAGTTAAAATTTAAAAGTTCCAATAAATAAAACATTAAATTAATAATAATCTTATAATTTATAATTAAAGGAGAGATTATTTATCAATTATATTCCAATCGTAAAATAATATTTATTTTATTTTAAAATTTTAAGTAATTTATGGAGTGAGTATTGAAATGAATCAGAGTTGCAAATGTACATAAGATCAATATTAAAATTTAAAAAGCTAATTTGTGATATTTTTAAATTTAAATTTAATATGATTCATTTAAATTTTAAAAATAATAAATTTTATAATTAATAGTACTTTTATAATATTTATAATTATATTGACATAAATTAAATAAATTTATATCAATTTTAAATTTGAATATGTTTGAAATCAGAAACAAGTTTTCTCTCTTTCTCTCTCTATATTATCGAGCGTATTTTGTGAGTATACTGGATGAAGCGTAAATATCAAGGATATTCCACTAATTTCATGGAGTATAGAAGCCAAAATTTTAACCAAATGAGTATCATAGAATATATGAAAGCTATGAATGGATTTTCACCGCAATACGCAGAATCCACGTATGTATGCATCATTTCCACAATTTAATAAGAAATGAATACTGAAGGGTCATTCACCATGCATGTGGTAATCCACATGAGTATGAGTTATTCCAATGTAATAATAAAAATAGAATAATGTAAGAATTCACCATGCATGCGATAGATCAAGCATGCATAAAAGTTATTCCAATGTAATAATAAAGAATGGAACCGTGTCATGCCATCCGCATGCATGTGATATTCCAACAAAATAATAAAGAATGGAAGAATGTAAGAATTCACCGTGCGTGCGATAATCGCGCATGCATGAGTTATTCCAACAGAATAAATAAATAATGGAACTGTCATAAGAATAATGCACCGAAGCGTGATATTCCAATGAATAATAAAGAATGGAATAATAGAAGAATTTCACCATGTATGCGAGATTCAGATGTAGGCAGTTATTCTAAGATAATAATAAAGAATTGGAATAACAAAAGCTCTCTTCACGAATACGAAAGAAATAATACCCTTACCTTGTAAGAAAATTAGAATCTTTGGAATAAATGGTGTGCAGTTGTACTTCTTTTCTTCTTTCTCTATAATTTCTCTCTATAATAATTGTGTCGGGAATAAGCATGTGAATGATATTTCTATTTACATATGATTTGATTATGATATATATATATATATATATATATATATATATATATATATATATATATATATATGAATGAATATGCAAGTATGCTTGCATTAAGAAAAGCTGTAAAGTCCTTTGATAGATAATAGAAACATATGTACAAGGACTTAGAATGACTTAATCAAATGTGTTGATCCTACATAAGCAAAACAGCTTTGTAAAGTCCTTAAAAAGAAATGATGTATAAGGACTATAAATATAGAAAGATCAAGCATTTTAGGTTGATCTTATGATGCAATAGATATGCTTGTCTGATCGTCGAGCACTGCACTAGAAATTGTAGTCTGCCAGGAGAGTCAAGGAAAACTTGAGAGCTATCGAGACAGAATCGTAGTCTTCAAGATAGTAGATCTCGGAATTCGTAGACTTCCAGGAGAGACGAGTAAAGATCATAGTGTGTCGAGGAGAACTTCCTCAGGGCCGTAGTCTGCTGAGGAAGTCATGATCAGAATCGTAGAGTCAGCCTGCCTACGAGCCGACCAAGTATCTGCCAAAGCTAAGTCAAGAATCGTAGACTACACTCAGAGTCGTAGAGTCTACTAATCATACCAGAGGCAGAGATCATAGTCGAGCAAGATCAGATGAAGACAATAAACACAACGACAGAAATCGTAGAGTGTCAAGATCTGATCTAGGAGTCGTAGTGTCTGCAAGAACCAAAGCTAAATCAGAGTGCGCAACTAAGACCTTAACATATGTGTGCTCACTGCCAAGGCGCAATCGTAGAAGCAAATACGATTCTCAACGAATAAGCACTCCCAGAATATCCAAAAGAATGAAGCCTCTGGTTGGCACTGCATAGATACGTCCCACCGGAAGGAAACCAGAGAACACTCAACGAATGACATGCAAGCTAACAGAAGATCTAAGCACCAACCCAATCAGCATCAAGATTGAGTTGTGAAGCCATTCGAGATGAAGTCTTCCACAAGGAGATCAGAAGAAGACTTCTGTTGTAACGCCCCCAAAATTAGGTATACACGTCACCCATCTTGGGTCGCCACTTACATGGTACATAAATTCAAATACAACTTACTAATATAACTGTGCCGTGGTATAATACGACATAAATCGTGAGTTTGAATACAAATATTGTCTACTAGATATTATACAAACTCAAAAGGAGTCCTTATTACAACTATTATCACACTATTTCACAGAATAGTGAGGACTACTAATGCTATCCTCTGGACCATTACTCCGTTTCCCGACTCGTCCCATGTAAGACCCCGAAATTTTTAAATAAAAAGGAATTTCCTTTATTTATTATTTTGAAATAGTAAGGGTTGATTTGATTAATGTGGATAGTTAAGGGTTAAATATGCAAATATTTTAAATTAAGTAAGTGGTTATAAAATATTCATTATCGCTTGGGAATATTCGTTTGGTCGTGGAATATTCAGATCGTTGTCGGGAATATTAGATGCGACGGCGCCATGACCATGTGTGGGCCCCATAACGGAAAAAGCGATTGGATGAAGAAAGCGACAAATATAAGTTGTTTAAAATAATAGCAGTAGTTGTTATCGTTTATATTGTTGGAATACCCGGTGGTTAAAACACACTAATCTACGTTGTTGAGCAAGAAGACACCAGTATTGCACCAATTATTGATTCTTACGTGAAGAAGGCACTACTCAATAATGGTTACTGAGAATTATTGTTCAAAGATTTTATCGAGTTAATAATTGCTGCGTTGATATTTTATATTCTTTGTTGTTTCAATAATTGTCATTACACAAAGATCTTTCATTATCGAAGCAATAATTCATATTATCCGAATAATATTATTAGATAACATTATTGGCAATGTCTAGAAAGTTCGTCTAAGGAGAGGTTTGGTCACCTAATTGCTGGCCCAAGAAGAAGAAATTCTTATTCGAAAGCCCTCTCTTTCTCCTGAACCGCTGCCGTTGTCAATATTGTGATTTCGTAATATTATTTGTGAATAATTAATTATTGATTTATATGATGAGGAAAATATTGATTTTATGTGGATATAGATGGAGAAAATTTTAAAATGACAATTGTTGAAAATTAATATTTATCTTTTTCTCGATAAAATAATTCATTTAAATATATTATTTTAATAATATATTAACGGTGATATTTTTACAACAAATGTGGGATATATGAGTATACGAGGAGAAAGAGTATTTTTGTTGCAATAAATGTTTAAAACATGTTAAACATGTAAATTGGACCCCATTTATCGATCGAAATTTGATTATAGCTTTGTAAAATCGCCCGTTTGTGGATTTCGGTCAATTTCTGATTGGAATTTGGAAAAACTTTCTTCTGTAAAGTTTTAGAGAATTGAATTTCCTATAAAAACTCGCGAGATTCGAATTTTCTGATGAAAGGGCTATTTATTATGAATTATTGAAGTTCAAAGCTCAAATAATTGATTTTGAAGTTTAAAATATTTAAAATTAGAAAAACGTTTTTCTTATTTTTTCTAGAAGGTGGCATGTGTTTGATGGCTGAAATCAGATTCTAGACATGTGTAGAAAATAATATAATTATATTATTAATTTATTAAATTTTTCGCTTTTGGTGTTCTAAAGCAATTTCCTATAAATAGGTGCTTAGGTTAGAATTGAAAATCACACCAGTAAACTCAAGTTTTTCTCTCTATATTATCGGCGTATTCTTGTGAGTATTTTGAGTATACTTTGAGTATTGCTATCTGGTGCAAGTCAAGTCATAGCCTTATATCAGGTGTTTAATTGAAAGATCGATCTTTCGAGGTAAGGGATATATTTTTTTCGTAATGATATTATTTCTTCAATATCATTATCTTGAAATGTTGATATGAAGTTTTATCAAATTTGGAACTTTTTTTCATCGTAATTCTATGATAGGGTTTCTTATTCATGGGTTCTTATTCATGAGTTCTTATTCACGAGTTCTTATTCACGAAGTCTTATTCATGTAAGCGTGAAGATGTTTTTGGAATTTCTATCTTTTGGTGTCGGAGTTACTATTCACGATATATCTGACTATTCATTCGATATCTGACACTATTCACGATATCTGATCATTTATTCATAGAAAAATAAAATTTCTTCTTTTCGTCTAAAACATCTATTCGGATACTAACTCGATTGTATCCATGTTTTGATCATTCTTGAATTTTACACCACTATGATTATTTTTGAGGTATTTTTTGGGAGTGGATAAAACCAAGTACGAATCCTTAATCCTTAATCCTTGTCATTTTGTTTCATTGGATTAGTTTCTTAAAAATATTTTCATCATCCTCGGTCTTAAATGATGATATTATTGAATATCTTTGGCTTTGTAGTGCAAAAGATGAATGATTTCTGAAGAATATCGTTGGCTTTGTAGTGCAAAGATGAGCAGTGTTGAGATGAACATGATCGATTGTGTAGCGACCCCAAAATAGGTCCATTCCATCCAACCCATTCACGAGTCGCCAAATACGTGGTGCGTAAACAACTACAACTTTATTATCACAACAATAAAGCGTGAGTTTAAATACAAATATTATCTTCAGACAATATTTATACTCAAATAAATCCTCATCACATTTATTGATACATTATTTTACAATAATGGTGAGGACTACTAAACAACTCTCTCTAGAACCTTCATTCCATACCCCCACTAAAGATCATTACATTCTCGCCTCCCGAGAAGAAAAATGGAACAACAAGGAAAAGGGTGAGCTCAACTAGCCCAAGTAAAGAATATTATGACTAAGATAATATACAACAAATTATCGTTAGTCTCCAACAGGAAAAATCGATGAATACAATAGACAACAAGTTTTCGGATCAATATTCGCAATGAAATAATAATTCATGTAAGAGTTACGTAGAGAATGAAATCAACTATAATCTATGAATTTAACGATCCATCATCAATATTTTATCCCGTAACATCAATCAATTTTCATCTCAAATCAAATATTCATCTTTGCACTACAGCCAAAGATATTCATCAATCGGTCATGTTCATCTCAACACTGCTCATCTTTGCACTAAAGGCCAAAGATATTCATCATCGGTCATGTTCATTTAAACACTGCTCATCTTTGACACTCTGAAAGCAAAGATATTCTTCAGAAATCATTCATCTTTGCACTACAGCCAAAGATATTCTTCAGAAATCATTCATCTTTGCACTCTGAGGCCAAAGATATTCAATACTATCATCATTTAAGACCGAGGATGATGAAAAATACTTTTAAAGAACGAATCCAAATTGAAACAAAATGACAAGGATTAAGGATTAAGGATTCAGTACTTTGTTTTATCCATGTCCAACAATTCCTCAAAAATAATCATAGTGAAGTAAAATTCAAGAATGATCAAAACATGGATACAATCAAAGCTAGTATCCGTAATAGATATTTTAGACTAAAAGAAAAATTTTCATTTTTGATTGAATAGTCTTGTCAGATTCGTGAATAGTGTCAGATATCGTGAATAGTCTTAGTACACGTGAATAGTAACTCCGACACCAAAAGATAGAAATTCCACAAAAAACATTTTCACGCTTCATGAATAGTACTCGTGAATAAGAACTCGTGAATAGTAACTCATGAATAGTAACTCGTGAATAGTAACTCATGAATAAGAATCCCAACATGAAAAGTTCCAAATTGATAAAAAGTACCAACTAATATTTCAAAGATAATGATATTGAAGAATTAATATCATTTGAGAAGAAAATAACATCCCTTACCTCAAAGAATCAAGATTTCTTGGAAGGAAAGGCTCAAGTGATCTTTGAATGAAACTCATAATCTAAACAAAGAACTCTCAAAGTATCTAAATACTCACAAAATACGCTCAATAATATAGAGAGAAAGAGAAAACTTTGTTTATGGTGTGATTTTCAATTCTAACTTAGTCCTCTATTTATAGAAAATGTTAGCTACATCAAGCGAGACTTGACACTGCTTACACCGATGGCTTTACTCGCTACTATTGCCACCCACCACATTTGAAATAAAATTCAGACATTTTTTCACCAACCACAAGTGGGGCCCACTCAATTCTAGAATTTTCCACCAAAATCAATTATAAACCTAATTTCCTAATCCGACACCTCTTAAAATTCACAACAAATCATTCGTGCATTTTTAACGGTTCAAAATTTGTGGACATATACTCAACTTATGTATGTATAACATACCCAAAAATTATCACAATCCAACTATTTCGGGATTAAAAATTATAACCCCCGCAATATATCTCAAAACCCACGATTTGATTTTAATACCTCCAATCCGATAAAATAATCGATAAAACACCTCAACATTAATTCCTTCATTAATAACCACATAAATAAATCCATCATAAATATTTCCTTATCATATGAATCAATAATTAATTATTCACAAATAATATTATGTAATCACATTTATGACAACCAGTCAGTTCCTCGTGAAAGAGGGGCTTCCAATAAGGATATCTCTCATCTTGGGCGTGCAATTAGGTGACCAAACCTCTCCTTAGAGCCGTAACTTTCTAGACATTGCCAATAATGTTATCTAATAATATTATTCAAATAATATGAATTATTGATCCGATAATGGGAAATATTTGTGCAAATGACAATTATTGAACAACAATAATATAAAATATCAACGCAAAGAATTATTGAATCAATAAAATAAAATATTGAGCAATAACTCACCGTGAAAATTATTGAGTAGTGCCATCTTACGTAAGGATCAATAATTCAACACTTTGTGCAATACTGGTATGCTTCTTTGCTTGAACCACGCGCAGACATCAGTATTTTAACCACCGGGTATTCCAATGTCTTAATTCAGTAATAATTACGCCGTTATTTTTAAACAACTTATATTTGTCGCTTTCCTCATCCAATCGCTTTCCATTATGGGGCTCACACATGCATTGCTGCGTCGATGCATTTAATATTCCCCGACAAAGACGTAATATTCCACGACCAAACGAATATTCCCCGACAACAATGAATATTTTATAACCACTTGCTTATTTTGAAATATTTGCGTATTTTACCCCTAACTATCCACATTAATCAAATCAACCCTTACTATTTCAAAATAATAAATAAAGGAAATTCCTTTTATTTAAAAAAATTTTGTGGTCTTACAAAGTTGTCCCAAAGACTGGCGAAGTTCATGCGGAGTTATCGAGTTTCAGACCTCATTTGGTGGAGAATGAGGCGTATGACGCAGATGTTTACGAGAGGTTTGAAACCCGGCATACGTCCAAGATATCTCATTTCTCATAAATTTTCTCTATTCGGATGTTGTCAGCAGGCTCGGTTGTTAGGCGAGATAACGAGTACGCTCAACCGGGGACCATAACCGGATCATATCAAGATAGCGGTCATCGAATAACGATAACCCACGGAGAAAGAAGAATACAGACAAAGCGGTAACTACTACGGTGGTAATCGTGGCCATGAAAATAGAAGAAGCGAGCCGGGAGGAGATTTTAAAAAGAGGAGATTCAACAACGACCATGTGAAGGCGCGGCGCCAAGATGCAACTAGTTTTAGGGAGGAGAAGCGACCACCGGTCATATGTTACAAATGCGGGAAAGAGGGACATATCACCCAAACCGCCCACAACAGTTTAAGGTATGCTATAATTGTGGAAAATAAGGACATATCGCCGAGATTATGCGATATCGAAACCGGATCAATGAATGGTGACTCAAAAGGATGTCCCGAAAAGTCAAAGTCAGCGGTTCTTGGAAGAGCATTTGTAGTAATGGCCAATAAAATCAAAAGAACGAACGAAGTTAAGCGGGTTAGTTAATTATAAATTCTTGCATGTAAGTATATACCTTACTAGAATATTCGGTTCTACCCATTCTTTTATCTCTCTCTTACTCAAGGCTCAACGTTTAAACTTGACTCTCGGAGAAATTAGACTTTGACTATCTCGTGGAAACTCCGTTAGGAGAAACTTTCATCACATCCACTGTTTATAAATCTTTCTTGATTCAGTTGGCATTATCACATTACCGTTAACCTTATTTCTATAGAGATATTTGTTTTGATGTGATTTTAAGGTTAACTACTCATCATGCCGAAATTGATTATTTTCGTAAGGTTGTTAGTTTTCATATTCTAATAAGCAACTTGTTATTGAATTCAAGCAATCAAACCATTGTAGTCAAACATTTTCATATCAAAGTTATGAAGTCATTCGTTTATTACTTAATGTCAAATTTTCTTAGTCCATGTTATGGATTTGAATAAAGACACGTCGATTTGAATAATATTCCGTTGTTATTGATTTTTCCTGACGTATTTCTGAAGAATTTCTTGGCTTACTTCCAAAGCTTCGATATTAAATTTTGTATCGACTTTGAACCCGATACAAAACTCATTTCTAAAATCTCATATTGAATGGCTCTATTGAACTTGAGAGTTAAAAATTCAACTATAGAATTTGGTACTGAGCCTTTATCTTGTGACTTCCTTTGTGGAATTCACACTAAGCGAGACTCTCTCTGTAGGGACGTCATATTCGTGCGATAATAAAGCGATAGGTGTCATTGTGACGTCTTTATCCAAGATTGGGATATGAGTCACGGTTGAGAGCAACCTAAGTCGAGAATCGAAATACGTAGCTTTCTGAAGCTTAGTTGGTTATTATCGAGATTCGTTGAAGGATATTCTCGAATCGCTATTCCATTAACGCATGGTGACTCGTAGAGATACAAAATTCGAATGGAGCAAGGAATGTGGGAAGAGCTTCAAGAACTCAAGAGGAGACTCATTTCAAAGACATGTTACGATCGTGCCATCCTGGAAAAGCGAACGTGGTATGACGCGATGAGTAGAAGATCATATCTTTGAGGAACGAGTGCGATGATGTCAAGATATCGCGTAGAGCCAACTTTAATAGAAAAAGTTAAGATTGCTCAAGCCACCGACTCGGGCGATGCGTATGAAGAAGAAAGTACAAGAAGGAGCTATTAGGAAGCGAGAATTGATGAAGAAGGAATACTTGAGTCCACTCTGACTTTGTGTTCTAACGATTCGATTTGAAGTACAAGATTATGATGGAGGCACCACGATACGCCATTTGCAATCCATCTCGGAAGTACTAAAATGTATCGTGATCTTTGACATACATTTTGGTGGAACAATATGAAGAGAGAGATTGCAAAGTTTATCTCGATGTGTTTAACTTGCCAACGTGTAAAGGCGGAGCATCTTTGTACCTAAGGGTCCGTTGCAACCACTTGAGATTCCGGAATGGAAGTGGGAACACATTACTATGGATTTCATTCACGGGTCTTCCTACGGTTTCTCAAGGCATCAATGCTATTTGGGTTATTGTTGATAGATTAACCAAGTTCCGCTTCATTTCTTGCCGATCGGAGACTTATTCCTTGAACGCTTCTTGCTAGTATATGACGTGAATGAGATTGTGAGGTTGCATGGCATACTGTATCCATAGTTTTGGATCGTGACCCAAGATTCACTTCAAGATTTTGGGTTAGCTTACCAAAAAGCTATAGGCGCAGTTCTACGATTCGGTTTGGCATACCATCCTCAAAGCGGATGGGCAATCGAAAAGGACTACTCAAACTCTTGAAGATATATTAAAACTACGTGTCCTAGATTTCAAAGGAAGTTGGGATAAGTACTTGCCATTGGTGGAATTCTCATACAACAATAGTTATTAAACAAATATAGGCATGGTTCCATTCGAAGCATTATATGGACAAAATGTCGTTCCCCATATGTTGGGATGAGGTGGGTGAAAGCAACATTGTTGGGACCGAAGAGTTAAGTCACGATTATACTAATGATTCGACAACGATACAAACTGCACAAGATCGACAAAAGAGTTATGCGGATCTTCATTGAAAAGGACGTGGAATTTAATGTGGGGATCGTGTATTGTTGCGAAGTTGCTCCGTGGAAGGGTGTTACAAGATTTGGGAAGAGAGAAAGCTCAATCCATGATTTATTGGTCCATTTCAAATTCTTGATCGAGTAGGAAATGTAGCATATAGACTTGCGTTACCTCAAAGTATGTCTCGTGTTCATAATGTGTTTCACATGCTCGTACTTCGTAAATATGTGAAAGACCAGAACCACGTTATTGAAGTTAGAACTTAGGGACGAGATAAATTAAGACTTAACGATGAGGAATTATTGTCAAGATTTTGGATAGGAAGGAGCATGTCCTACGCTGCAAAGGTCATACCACAAGTTAAAGTTTTGTGGAGGAATCATGCTATAGAGGAAATGACACAGGAATTGGAAGCTAAATGAAAGCGAGGTATCCTCACCTTTTCAAAACACTAGAAAGACGTACGTCAATTTAGGAGGCGAAATTTCATAAGGAGGGAGGTTGTAAGACCAAAATTTTAAATAAAAAGGAATTTCCTTTATTTATTATTTTGAAATAGTAAGGGTTGATTTGATTAATGTGGATAGTTAAGGGTTAAATATGCAAATATTTCAAATTAAGCAAGTGGTTATAAAATATTCATTATTGTGATTACGTAATATTATTTGTGAATAATTAATTATTGATTTATATGATGAGGAAAATATTGATTTTATGTGGATATAGATGGAGAAAAATTTTAAAATGACAATTGTTGAAAATTAATATTTAATCTTTTTCTCGATAAAATAATTCATTTAAATATATTATTTTAATAATATATTAGCATGTGATATTTTTACAAACGAATGTGGGATATATGAGTATACTGAGGAGGAAGAGTATTTTGTTGCAATAAATGTTTAAAACATGTTAAACATGTCGGTGGACCCCATTTATTGACTAAAATTTGATTATATAACGTAAAATTGTCCGTTTTTGGATTTTGGTCAATTTTTGATTGGAATTTGGGAAAACTTTCTTCTGCAAAGTTGTAGAGAATTGAATTTCCTATAAAAACTCGCGAGATTCGAATTTTTCTGATGAAAGGGCTATTTATTATGAATTATTGAAGTTCAAGTCTCAAAATAATTGATTTTGGAAGTTTAAAATATTTAAAATTAGAGAAAACGTTTTTTTTTTTTTTTTCTAGAAGGTGGCATGTGTTTGATGGCTGAAATCAGATTCTAGACATGTGTAGAAAATAATATAATTATATTATTAATTTATTAAATTTTCTTTGGTGTTCTAAGCAATTTCTATAAATAGGGTCTTTGGGTTAGAATTGAAAATCACACTGAAG
This sequence comes from Panax quinquefolius, assembly GCA_020205615.1. Taxonomy (NCBI): domain Eukaryota; kingdom Viridiplantae; phylum Streptophyta; class Magnoliopsida; order Apiales; family Araliaceae; genus Panax; species Panax quinquefolius. The sequence goes on from CM035161.1 coordinate 11,091,691, forward strand.
CTGAAGTTTCTCTCTCTATATTATCGGCGTATTCTTGTGAGTATTTTGAGTATACTTTGAGTATTGCTATACGGTGCAAGTCAAAGTCATGCTTTATATCAGGTGTTTCAAATTTAGAAATCTTGATCTTTCGGTGTAAGGGATATTTTTTTTTTTAAGTAATGATATTATTTCTTCAATATCATTATCTTTGAAATTTGATCTGAAATTTTATCAAATTTGGAACTTTTTCATATCGGGGTTACTTATTCATGGGTTCTTATTCATGAGTTCTTATTCACGAAGTTCTTATTAAGCGAGTTCTTATTCACGAGTTCTTATTCACAGTCTTATTCATGAAGCGTGAAGATGTTTTTGTGGAATTTCTATCTTTTGGTGTCGGAGTTACTATTCAACGCATATATCGCACTTATTCACGATATCTGACTATTCACGATATCTCTGATCTTTCATTCGAAAAATAAAATTTCTTCTTTTCGTCTAAAACATCTATTACGGATACTAACTCGATTGTATCCATGTTTTGATCATTCTTGAATTTTACACCACTATGATTATTTTTGAGGTATTTTTGGGCATGGATAAAAACCAGTCTGAATCCTTAATCCTTAATCCTTGTCATTTTGTTTTCTTCGGATTCGCTTTCTTAAAAAATATTTTTCATCATCCTCGATCTTAAATGATGATATTATTGAATATCTTTGGCTGTAGTGCAAAGATGAATGATTCTCGAAGAATATCTTTGGCTGTAGTGCAAAGATGAGCAGTGTTGAGATGAACATGTGGAGATTGATTAATATCTTTGGCACAGAAGTGCTGAAGATGAGCAGTGTTTAAATGAATATGACTAACTGATGAATATCTATCTTTGGCACTGTAGTGCAAAGATGAATATTTGATTCGTGATGCGTATTGATTGATGTTACTGAGGATAAAATATTGATGATGGATATTAAATTCATAGATTATAGTGAGATTTCATTCTCTACGTAACTTTCTTACATGAATTATTATACTGCTGCGAATATTGATCTGAAACTTGTTATTTATCATTGTATTCATCGATTTTCCTGTTGAAGACTAACGATAATTTGTTGTATATTATCTTAGGCATAATATTCTTCTTGGGCTAGTTGAGCTCACCCTTTTCCTTGTTGTTCCATTTTTCTCTTCGGAGAGGCGAGAATGAAGCGAATCTTAGTGGGTATGGAATGAAGGTTCTAGAGAGAGTTGTTTAGTAGTCCTCACCATTTTTGTAAAATAATGAATCAATAATTATGATGGGGATTTATTTGCGTGTGGATATTATCTAGAAGACAATATTATATTTAAACTCATTAATTATATATTGTCGTATTTCACACGACATTTGTATTATTGAAGTTGTAGTTTGCTTTGCACCATGTATTTGGCGACTTCGAGAATGGGTGTTGTGTATACCTATTTTGGAGGCGTCACATCCCGGTATGTTCTCATTTTCAAGAAAACGGTGAAAGAAAAGAGTGAGCTCAACTAGCCCGAGTAGAAATATTATGACTAAGATAAATGCAGAATAATTTATCATTAGCTCTTCCTTGTTGTTTAAGCGATAAAATCTGATATGTATAATAAGTTTAGCTTTGCGGTGAATAAGCGATCCATTAAAAAGTCAGTAGAAAATAAAATCTACTATCTTTTAGGTTTTAAAAGGTTTTTATCAACGTTATAAATTTGAGACTCGACTTTAATAAATAATCCACATCATCGTATCACCCTCTTACTACTCGCCGAGGATATTCATCAAATTATCGATGGTCGTATTTATCTTAGAATCACCCCTAGTCATAATCATACCAAAAACTATCCATCAACTTGCATTACGAGACCCATTGAGGACTTTTATCACATCATTTATAACAAGCCCGTGATTATACTCTTAGAATGATTCTCTTGTCATAATCATACTAAGTTCATTTATACTTACGTAAGCAAAGATAACATAATATAACGTGAGGATGATGACAATGACATAATAATTCAATAAAACAAGTTCAAGAATTATTTAATCCAGGAATTATTAACATCCAAATTATCAACGTGATCTTTAATTTTTTAGAGTAAAATTAAAGAATGATCCAGAATAATATTTCCATGAAAAGATCTTTGGATGAAACAAATATCAAGGATATTCTACTAATTTCATGGAGTATGGAAAGTCAAAGTTTTAACCATTTGGGTATAATAAAGAATGGAATAACAAAAGAAATCACCGTGTATGAGATAGGCCTTGCAGACGCATGTGTTATTCAATGAATAATAAATAACGGAACTGCGGTCAGGTGAAATTCACACCAACAGGATGTTTTCAACAGAATAATAAAGATGGAACCAGATCCGGTGTAAAAACACATAGATAGGATATTACAACGAGAAATGATAAAGCGGAACCAGTCCGGTGTAAAACACATGCATGCAGGATGTTCCAGCCAGCGAATAATAATAGGCGGAACCGTGTCGGTGTAAAACACCTGACGGATGTTCCAAATGAATAATAATAAAGCGGAACCGAGGTCGGTGTAAAAACACATGACGGGATGTTCCAATGAGAATAATAGAAGAATGTCACCAAGTATAGGGTAGCCGCCATATATATAGGTTATTCCAGCGAATAATAAGCGATGGAATAATATGCAGTTCTCTTCATGAATAAGAAAGAATAACACCCCACGATTACAACAAATAATATTCCCTACCTTAGAAGAATATCGAATATTAAGCGAAGGTGAAGTAGCGAGAATACTTTTCTTCTTCTTTCTCTCTATAGTTCTCTCTACAGAGTTTGTGAATTAAGTGAAAAATAATGAAGCCCTAGACCTCTATTTTAGAAGATTTCTAACTTAGCAGACCTTAGTGTGAAAATGCAAGTGGTCGGCAGCAATGGTTTGGCGCTTTGTAATGTGAAGCTGACCAAGTGGTTCGGCGCTGTAATGTGAAAGCGACAAGTGGTTGACGTCGTCGGTAAAGGTAATTACTATTAACGAAGGTAAATACTATTGTGAAGGTAAATACTTATTCTGAGGGTAATTACTTATTGGACGAAGGTAAATACTATTCACAAAGGTAATTACTATTAGCGAAGGTAATTACTATTGTGAAGAGACTCTTAGATGATGGCATAGGCCCCATAAAATAATCAAACTTACCACAAATCATTTTTTTTCATCAACACATATTTAATCTTTCAACAATTATTAATCATTTATAACTTGTCGTCTCAATTATTGATTTAATACTATAACATATTATCTGAGATGATCTTTGTGACAATAATTGAATCAATAATATAAGAGATATGATGCTAAAGAATTACTATAGCAATAATTGAAAGCGTAGGTGAGTGACTTCTCACGTAAGCAACAATAATCGATATCGTGTCTTCTTGCTCTGACTACAGCGTATTCTTGTACTTTTTACTCACAAGGGTAGTTCAAGCGATTTTAACGGTAACACCTCTGTAGTTATATTTTATAGAAAGATAATTTTAATAGTTTTAATTATGACAATACTTCCGTTGTGGGGATGCACACCAATGATTGAGGTAATCGTCACGATATTCCACAAATGAAAAGAATATTCCCGGAGCCAAGCGAATATTTTATAAC
>CM035161.1:11095431-11187303 GCA_020205615.1 Panax quinquefolius
ATCAAATGTTAAGTATTTTTGTGCGGGCCGAAGATATTAAATCCAATCGATTAAGTATTAAATCTCAACTTTTGTTCATCTTTTGCACTAAAGGCCAAAGATATTCATCGATCGATCATATTCATTTAAACACTGTTAATGCTGCACTACGAATAGAAGATATTCTTGAAAATCATTCATCTTTGCTACTGAGGGCCAAAGATATTCTTGAAATCATTCATTTCATCTTCTACGGTGAAGATATTCAATACTATCATCATTTAAGGCGGAGGATGATGAAAAATACTTTTAAAGAGCGAATCCGATTGAAACAAAATAGCAAGGATTAAGGATTAAGGATTACTTTTTGTTTTTATCCATGTCCAATGATTCCTCAAAAATAATCATAGGTGAAGTAAAATTGAGAATGATCAAACGTGGATCTGATCAAAGCTAGTATCCGGAATAGATATTTTAGACGAAAAGAAAAATTTTCATTTTTCGGTGAATAGTCTTGTGATAATTGAATAGTGTCAGTATCGTGAATAGTCAGATACGTATCGTGAATAGTAACTCAGACACCAAAAGATAGAAATTCCACAAAAAACATTTCACGCTTCATGAATAGTGCTTTCGTGAATAGTAACTCGTGAATAATAAACTCATGAATAGTAATGCGTGAATAATAACTCATGAATAATAACCCCAACATGAAAAAGTTCCAAATTGATAAAAGTACCACCAATATTTGAAGATAATGATATTGAAGAATTAATATCATTTGAGAAGAAAATAACATCCACTTACCTCAAAAGAATCGATTACTTGGAAGGAAAGGTCGGAAGTGATCTTTGAATGAAACTTATCTTTGCAACGACAACTCTCAAAAGTATCTAAATACTCACAAAATCGCTCGATAATATAGAGAGAGAAAACTTTGTTTACGGTGTGATTTTCAATTCTAACAGCCCTCTATTTATAGGAAAATGTTAGCTTCGTAAAGCGAGACTTGACTTTGTACTGATGGCTTTACTACACTTATTGCCACCCACCACATTTGAAATAAAATTCAGCACATTTTTCACCAACCACAAGTGGGGCCCACTCAATTCTAGAATTTTCCACCAAAATCAATTATAAACCTAATTTAGAATCCGAGCACCTCTTAAAATTCACAACAAATCATTCGTGCATTTTTAACGGTTCCAAAATTTGTGGACATATACTCAACTTATGTATGTATATACCCAAAAATTACCACAATCCAACGGTCGGATTAAAATTATAACCCATGATATATCTAAAACCCGATTTGATTTTTAATACCTCCAATCCAGATAAAATCTTGATAAAACACCTCAACATTAATTCCTTCATTAATAACCACATAAATAAATCCATCATAAATATTTCCTTATCATATGAATCAATAATTAATTATTCACAAATAATATTCTGAGAATCACATTTATAATGACAGTTTGTTCCCGGAAAGAGGGCTTTCCATAAGGATATCTCACTGCTTTGGCGTGCGATTAGGTGACCGAACCTCTCCTTGAAGATGAACTTTCTAGACATTGCCAATAATGTTATCTAATAATATTATTCAAATAATATGAATTATTGATCCGATAATGGAAATCTTGTGCGATGACAATTATTGAACAACATAATATAAAATATCAACGCATGACCAATTATTGAATCAATAAAATAAAATATTGAGCGATAACTACTTGTGAAAATTATTGAGTAGTGCCATCTTACGTGGGATCAATAATTCAACAATACGCATGCCAATCTGGGTGCCATCTTGTCTTGCAACCACGCGTATTCTTTGTATTTTAACCAAGGTATTCACAATGGTCTTACTTGATATGCAATTCTGCTCGTTATTTTTACACGACTTATATTTGTCGTTTTCTCGTCCAATCGCTTTCCGTTATGGGGCCCACACATGCATTTTGCTTGTATCGTGCGAATATTCCCCTGAAGCGATCACGAATATTCCACGACCAACGAATATTCCCGACAACAATGAATATTTTATAACCAACTTCGCTTATTTTGAAATATTTGCGTATTTTACCCTAACTATCCACATTAATCAAATCAACCCTTACTATTTCAAAATAATAAATAAAGAAATTCCTTTTATTTAAAAAAATTTGAGGTCTTACGATTGTCCCGATCTGGCGAAGTTAGCGGAGTTATCGAGTTCACCTCATTTGGTGGAGAATGAGGAATGTATGGCGCGGATGTTTACGAGAGGTTTGAAACCCGACGTACGTCGATATCTCATTTCTCATAAATTTTCTCTCTATTAGGATGTTGTCAGCAGGCTCGGTTGTTAGAAGCGAGATAACTTGAATGCGTTCAATGAGGACCATAACCGAGGATCATCTGAAGATAGCGATCATCGAATATAACGATAACCAGTGGAGAAAAGAAGAATCTGAGACAAAGGCGGTAACCACTACGGTGGTAATCGTGGCCGTGAAAATAGAAGAAGCGAGTCGGGAGGAGATTTTAAAAAGAGGAGATTCAACAACGACCATGTGAAGGCGTCGGCGCCGAGATGTGACTAGTTTTAAGGAGGAGAAAGCGACCACCGGTCATATATTACAAATGCGGGAAAGAGGACATATCTCATTGGCCGCCTAGCAGTTTAAGGTATGCTATAATTGTGGAAAATAAGGACATATCGCTCGAGATATGCGATATCGAAACCCGATCCGGCGGGAATGGTGACTCAAAAGGATGTCCCGAGAAAAGTCAAAGTCAGCGGTTCTTGGAAGAGCATTTGTAATGGCCGGTTAAAATCTGAGGAACCCGAGCGAAGTTAGCACGAAGTTAGTTAATTATAAATTCTTGCGAAGTATATACCTTACTAGATATCGGTTCTACCCATTCTTTTATCTCTCTTACTTGCGCTTCAGCGTTTAAACTTGACTCGGGAGAAATTAGACTTTGACTTATCGTGGAAACTCAGTTAGGAGAAACTTTCATCACATCCACTGTTTATAAATCTTTCTTGATTCGGTTGGCACTATCACATTACACATTAACCTTATTTCTATAGAGATATTTGTTTTGATGTGATTTTAAGGTTAACTACTCATCATGCCGAAATTGATTATTTTAAATGGGGTGTTAGTTTTCATATTCCTAAGCAACTTGTTATTGAATTCAAGCAATCAAACCATTGTAGTCAAACATTTTCATATCGAAGCCATGAAGTCATTCGTTTATTACGAATGTCAAATTTTCTTAGTCCATGTTATGGATTTGAATAAAGAACACGTCGATTTGAATAATATTCTGTTGTTATTGATTTTTCACGGCGTATTTCTGAAGAATTTCTTGGCTTCTTCAAGCTGATATTAAATTTTGTATCGACTTTGAACCCGGTACAAAACTCATTTCTAAAATCTCATATCGAATGGCTCTATTGAACTTCGAGTTAAAAATTCAACTATAAATTTGGTACCGAGCCTTTATCTTGTGACTTCCTTTGTGGAATTCACTAAGCCGAACTCTCTTGTAGGGGCGTCGTATTAGATGCGATAGTAAAGCGATAGGTGTCATTGTGACGTCTTATCCAAGATTGGGATATGAGTCATGATTGAGAGCAACCTAAGTCGATGTCGAAATCACGTAGCTTTCTAGGCTTAGTTGGTTATTATCGGAGATTCGTTGAAGGATATTCTCGAATCGCTATTCCATTAACGCAATTGACTTCGTAGAGATACAAAATTGAATGGAGCGAGGAATGTGGGAAGAGCTTGAAGAACTCGAGAGAGACTCATTTAAAGACACGTTACGATCGTACGCCATCCTGAAAAGCGAGCGTGGTAGGCGGCGCGATGAGTAGAAGATCATATCTTGAGGAGCAGTGCGATGATGTCAAGTATACTGCGTAGAGCCAACTTTAATAGAAAAGTTAAGATTGCTCGAGCCACCGACTTCGGACTTATGCGTATGAAGAAGAAAGTGAAGAAGGAGCTATTAGGAGCGAGAATTGATGAAGAAGGAATACTTGAGTCCACTCTGAGACTTTGTGTTCTAACGATTACGATTTGAAGTAAAAGATTATGATGGAGGCACACAATCGCCATTTGCGATCCATCCTCGAAGTACTAAAATGTATCGTGATCTTGACATACATTTTGGTGGAACAATATGAAGAGAGAGATTGCAAAAGTTTATCTCGATGTGTTTAACTTGCCAGCGTGTAAAGTAGAGCATCTTGTACCTAAGGGTCCGTTGCAACCACTTGAGATTCCGGAATGGAAGTGGGAACACATTACTATGGATTTAGTTTCACGGGTCTTCCTACGGTTTCTCAAGGCATCAATGCTATTTGGGTTATTGTTGATAGATTAACCAAGTCTGCTCATTTCTTGCGAATCGGAGACTTATTCCTTGAACGTCTTCTTTAGTATATGCGTGAATGAGATTGTGAGGTTGCATGGCATGCTGTATCCATAGTTTGGGATCGTGACCCAAGATTCACTTCAAGATTTTGGGTTAGCTTGCAAAAAAAGCTATAAGACGCATTTCTGATTGGGTTGGCATACCATCCTCGAAGCGGATGGGCAATCGAAAGGACTACTCGAACTCTTGAAGATATATTAAAACTACGTGTCCTAGATTTCAAAGGAAGTTGGGATAAGTACTTGCCATTGGTGGAATTCTCATACAACAATAGTTATTAAACAAATATAGGCATGGTTCCATTCGAGCATTATATGGACAAAATGTCGTTCCCCGATATGTTGGGATGAGGTGGGTGAAGCAACATTGTTGGGACCCGAGGTTAATCACGTATGACTAATGATTCGACAACGTATACAAAGCGGCACAAGATCGACAAAAAAGAGTTATGCGGATCTTCATTGAAAGGGCGTGGAATTTAATGTAGGGGATCATGTATTGTTGCGAGTTGCTCCATGGAAGGGTGTTACAAGATTTGGGAAGAGAGAAAGCTCGATCCATGATTTATTGGTCCATTTCAAATTCTTGACCGAGTAGTAGAAATGTAGCATATAGACTTGCGTTACCTCCGGTATGTCTCGTGTTCATAATGTGTTTCACATATCCATACTTAATTAAATATGTGAAAGACCGAACCACGTTATTGAGTTAGAAGCAGGACGAGATAACGATGAGGAAACTTAAGATTTTGGATAGGAAGGAGCGAGGAGTACTGGAGGAAGATTTTGGATAGGAAGGAAAGCGAGGTATCCTACAGCATTTCAAAACACCGGTCGTCGTCAATTTCGAGGATGAGAAATTTCATAAGAAGTTAAAGTTTTAAATGGAGGAATTTCCTTTATTTATTATTTTGATAGAAATTAATGACATAGGAATATGGAAATATTTCAAATTAAAGTGGTTATAAAATATTCATTATCGAGGGGATATTCTTTGGTTTTGGAATATTACTGCTGTCGGGGAATATTAAATGCAGTAGCGATGACCGTGTGTGAGCCCATAGCCGATTTGAAAGAAACGAGTTTAAAAATAATCGAGGAAATTTTATCTTTGTTGGAATACCGGTGGAGGGAGTTGTTGAGCAAGAAGACCAGTATTGCATTTTTTTAAATAAAAGGAATTTCCTTTATTTATTTTTATTTTAAAATAGTTGATATTGATTTGATTAATGTGGATAGTTGTCATTAAGGGTTAAATATTATCTGAATAATATTTTAGATTAATGTCTAGTGGTTATAAAATATTCATTATTGTGATTACGATATTATTATTTGTGAATAATTAATTATTGATTTATATGATGAGGAAAATATTGATTTTATGTGGATATAGATGGAGAAATTTTTAAAATGACAATTGTTGAAAATTAATATTTAATCTTTTCGATAAAATAATTCATTTAAATATATTATTTTAATAATATATTAACGGTGATATTTTTACAACGAATGTGGGATATATGAGTATCTGAGGAGGAAGAGTATTTTTGTTGCAATAAATGTTTAAAACATGTTAAACATGTCGGTGGACCCCATTTATTGACTGAAATTTGATTATAGCCTGTAAAATCGTCCGTTTGTGGATTTCGGTCAATTTTTGATTGGAATTTGGAAAAACTTTCTTACGCAAAGTTGTAGAGAATTGAATTTCCTATAAAAACTCATGAGATTCGAATTTTCTGATGAAAGGGCTATTTATTATGAATTATTGAAGTTCCGAAGCTCAGAAATAATTGATTTTTGGAAGTTTAAAATATTTAAAATTAGAAAAACGTTTTTTCTTTTTTTTTTTTTCTAGAAGGTGGCATGTGTTTGATGGCTGAAATCAGATTCTAGACATGTGTAGAAAATAATATAATTATATTATTAATTTATTAAATTTTCTGCTTTTGGTGTTCTAAAGAATTTCTATAAATAGGGTCTTAGGTTAGAATTGAAAATCACACCAAAAGCGAAGTTTTCTCTCTCTATTATCGGTATTCTTGTGAGTATTTTGAGTATACTTTGAGTATTGCTATACGGTCTGAAGTCCAAGTCATAGCCTTATATCCAGGTGTTTAATTTAAATCTTGATCTTTCGAGGTAAGGGATATTTTTTTTTTTAAGTAATGATATTATTTCTTCAATATCATTATCTTTGAAATTTTGATCCGAAATTTTTATCAAATTTGGAACTTTTTCATGCTCGGGGTTACTTATTCATGGTTTCTTATTCATGAGTTCTTATTCACGAGTTCTTATTCATGAGTTCTTATTCACGATTCTTATTCACGAGTACTATTCATGAAGCGTGAAGATGTTTTTGTGGAATTTCTATCTTTTGGTGTCTGAGAGTTACTATTCACGATATCTGACCTTTATTCACGATATCTGACACTATTCACGATATCTGATCTTATTCAATAGAAAAATAAAATTTCTTCTTTTCGTCCAAAACATCTATTCGGATACTAACTCGATTGTATCCATGTTTTGATCATTCTTGAATTTTACACCACTATGATTATTTTTGAGGTATTTTTTGGGCGTGGATAAAACCAAGTACGAATCCTTAATCCTTAATCCTTGTCATTTTGTTTCACTTTGGATTCGTTTCTTAAAAATATTTTTCATCATCCTCGGTCTTAAATGATGATATTATTGAATATCTTTGGCACAGTAGTGCAAAGATGAATGATTTCTGAAGAATATCTTTGGCACATAGTGCAAAAGATGAGCAGTGTTGAGATGAACATGACCGGATTGATTAATATCTTTGGCCTCAGTAGTGCGAAGATGAGCAGTGTTTAAATGAACATGACCCGGTGATGAATATCTATCTTTGGCTGTGTAGTGCAAAGATGAATATTTGATTCGGATGCATATTGATTGATGTTACGGGGATAAAATATTGATGATGGATCATTAAATTCATAGATTATAGTAGATTTCATTCTCTACGTAACTCTTCTATGAATTATTATTTACTAACTGCGAATATTGATCTGAAACTTGTTGTACTATTGTATTCTATCAGATTTTCCTGTTGAAGACTAACGATAATTTGTTGTATATTATCTTAGGCATAATATTCTTTACTTGGGCTAGTTGAGCTCACCCTTTTCTTTGTTGTTCCATTTTTCTTCTCGGGGAGGCGAGAATGTAGCGAGTACTTAGTGGGGTATGGAATGAAGGTTACAGAGAGAGTTGTTTAGTAGTCCTCACCATTTTTGTAAAATAATGAATCAATAATTATGATGGGGATTTATTTGCGTGTGGATATTATCTAAAAGACAATATTATATTTAAACTCACAGTATATATTGTCGTATTTCACACGACATTTGTATTATTGAAGTTGTAGTTTGCTTCTTGTACCATGTATTTGGCGACTCAGAATGGGTGTTGTGTATACCTATTTTGGGGGCGTCACATCCCAGCTATGTTCTCATTTCCTGAAGAGAACAGTGAAAGAAAGAGTGAGCTCAACTAGCCCAGTAAGAAATATTATGACTAAGATAAATGCAGAATAATTTATCATTAGCCTTCAACAGTGTTAAACTGATAAAATACAATAGACAATAAGTTTAACTGCAGCGGAATAAGCAATCCATTAAAAGAGTCAAGTAGAAAATAAAGTCTACTATCTTTTAGGTTTTAAAAGGTTTTTTATCACTGTTATAGCTGAGACTCAGCTTTAATAAATAATCCACATCATTATCACCCTTACCTACTACTGCCGAGGATATTCATCAAATTATCAATGGTCATGACTATACCGAATCACCCCCTAGTCATAATCATACCAAAAACTATCCATCATTTGCATTACAGAATACAATGAGGACTTTTATCACATCATTTATAACAAGCCATGATTATCTTAGAATGATTCCTCATGTCATAATCATACTAAGTTCATTTATGCACGTAAGCGAAAGATAACATAATATAACATGAGGGATGATGATGATGACATAATAATTCAATAAAACAAGTTCAAGAATTATTTAATCCAGGGAATTATTAACATCCAAATTGTCAACATGATCTTTGTTTTGTAGAGTAAAATTAAAGAATGATCGAATAATATTTCCATGAAAAGATCTTTGGATGAAACAAATATCAAGGATATTCTACTAATTTCATGGAGTATAGAAGTCAAAGTTTTAACCAATGGGTATAATAAAGAATGGAATAACAAAAGAAATCACCATGTATGAGATGAAATCATGCAGACGGAGTTATTCCAATGAATAATAAATAACGGAACGGAGTCGTGTGAAATTCACACCAACGAGGATGTTCCAACGAATAATAATAAAGATGGAACCGGATCCGGTGTAAAACACATAGATAGGATATTACAATGAATGATAAAGGCGGAACGTGTCCCAGGTGTAAAACATGAGACGGGATGTTCCAATGAAATAATAATAAAGCGGAACCCGTTCCCGAGTAAAACATAATGAACGGGATGTTCCAACGAATAATAATAAAGATTTTAACCGTAATCCTGTAAAACACATGACAGGGATGTTCCAACGAATAATAGAAGAATGTCACCAAGTATAGGTAAACCGCATATATAGGTTATTCAATGTAATAATAAGCGATGGAATAACAACAGATTCTCTTCATGAATAAGAAAGAATAACACCCTTACAGATTACAACAAATAATATTCCCTACCTTAGAAGAAGCGAATATTGGCGAGGTGAAGTAGCGAATACTTTTCTTTCTTTCTCTATAGTTTCTCTCTCTCTAGAGTTTCGATGAATTCGTGAAAAATAATGAAGCCCTAGACCTCTGTTTATAGAAGATTTCTAAACTTACTTTTCTTAGTGTGAAAAGCGAAGTGGCTTGACGATTTGGTTTGGCGCTTTTAATGTGTGAAACGACAAGTGGTTCGGCGCTTTTGTAATGTGAAACGACAAGTGGTTCGACGTCTGGTAAAGGTAATTACTATTAACGAAGGTAAATACTACTATTGAAGGTAAATACTATTCACAAGGTAAATACTATTCTGAAGGGTAATTACTATCGACGAAGGTAAATACTATTCACAAGGGTAATTACTATTGTGAAGGTAATTACTATTGACGAAGAGACTCTTAGATGATGACATATGAGCCCCCCATAAAATAATCAAACTTACCACAAATCATTTTTTTTTTCATCAACACATATTTAATCTTTCAACAATTATTAATCATTTATAACTTGTCGTCTCAATTATTGATTTAATACTATAACATATTATCGAGATGATCTTTGTGACAATAATTGAATCAATAATATAAGAGATATGATCGTGAATTACTATAGCAATAATTGAGCATAGGTTTGAGTGACTTCTCACGTAAGCATCAATAATCGATATCGTGTGCTTCTTATCTGACTACGCCAGACATTCTTTGTACTTTTACTCTAAGGTGTAGTTCAACGGTTTTAACGGTAACACCTCTGTAGATTATTTTTATGAAAGATAATTTTGTCGTTTCTAACTATGATAATACTTCCGTTTAGTAGGGTCTACCAATGATTGAGCCGTCGTACGAATATTCCCCGACAAAAAGAATATTCCCCGACCAAACGAATATTTTATAACAACTTGCATACTTTGCAAAATTTATAAATACTACCCACAACTATAATATTATTTTAAATTCACACCATAATATTAAAAATTTATTTCGACAAAATTTAAATCTTTATTGATAAAAATCTGGGGTCTCACATCTATAACTGACTAAGAAAAGTCAGCAAGTGCAATAGCTGTCAAGCAGAAAGAAGACAACGATCTTGAAAGTTACCAGGATCGTAGTGTTTGTCAAACAAAGAAAGAACTGATGGAGTACATACAGAGATATTGGGCGACTTAAAAAACAAGGCTAAAGTGATTAAGCATTGGGTTAGTCCATTGATGATAAGTGAGCGGGAGATAACAAGGAAAAGCGAAATTTGGACACGCCCTGATTACGAAGTGTCTTGTTATTCAAAAGGGCCGAAGCGAAGTCGAGCCATCAATATCCGAGAGTGTTGAAATGAAAACGAAGTGTTGTTGCCTTCGCACGCAGAGAGAAGGAAGATGTGTTCTACATTGAAGATCAAATCAACACTCTTGAAGATCGTAGTGTCGTCTCTACGATCAACAAGACACTACGATCAGTCCATGAAGACATGCATCGAGAATCGTAGAGTTCGAATAGTGAAAGGCCAAGCATTGACAACGGTTCAATCTGAAGGGTAATATTCGGACAAGAACTCATTGAGAGCATCGATGCAAGGACAACCTCTGATCGAGAAATCAGAAGGGTAAAATAAAGTCGTCGACACGCCCAAAGATATCAAAGTGTTTTATCGGACAGGTTGGTAAAACAATGAAGCTATGCACCGGTCGAAGTCGAAAAAGATGTCATGTCACATCTGCGATCGCACACCAAATAACTCGAGATCTGCGAAGAAATTTGAATAGCTTTCAACTGGCTACTTTCCAATGGAAAGATTGGGAAGCGATATAAATCAACAGCTTCAAAGATCAAAAAAGTCGATGATTGCATTGTTGTAGAATCGTTGAGTTGGTGAATGCTATTGTTGACTCTACGAGTTCCACGAAAAGATCGATAGAAACAAGTCTCGGTGGATGGTGAGACTACGAAGGTTAAGTGAAGCGACTTTGAAGAAGGAATCAAAGCGGATCAAAGCTCCACTCAACAAAGATGAGAATGTCATCAAGATGGCGTGCCAAGTGAGGCCAGAAGGCGAAGAAGATAGCATTCAAGAAAGTGGCTAAGTCTGAAAGAAGATCGAGAGAGCCACTCTACGAATCACTATGAACCGAAAATTTGAAAGCGGAACAAGTGCGAACCATGTTTGCAAAGTATTTAAGAAGGATTCAGGGATTGCTAAGTGTCAGACAAAGTCTACTAAAAGCACATAGACTTAGCAAACCCAGGATGGTGATGGTCTTGCACAAATGATACCGGATGAAGATGAGCGGAAAAGAGTGAAGATCAATTTGCACCAAAGAAGATGTGGTCCGGACGAAGTAGAATGCAAAGAGGACCACACCAAGTCATTAAGTACAAAAGATGTTCGAGCCTAATGACATCTTAAGCAACTCGGCACCAACAACATCAACAATCGCAACAACAAGAAGCCGGGGCTGAGGGGTCCTTGTCAAAGGAACTAAATGAAGTTCCGAGCTTTCTTTGAGCTTGAAGAGTTCTGAGGGAACTAGAAAAGTTCAAAGGTCATTTGCCTTGAAGAGTTCTTAGTGAATGAAGTCCCAAAGTGCGGCGGCCTTGAAGGAATCTTAGTGATTCGGTCTTTGCCTTCCTTAGTTGAAAGCGAAAGAGTGGATTAGGAGCTTGAGTCTCTGAACCACTTAAAATCCCTTGTGTCTTTTACTTTATGTCATTTACATTATGCACATTAACTGCTATAATTGCTATGTATCTTATAACTGCTTACCACTGAACTAACTCTACGAACAATGTATGTATGATTATGGATATATCAATGAAGGGGATCTTTTACTTATTCCGATGTGCTTGAAAAGATTCTTATGTTTGACACATGCTAAATTATTAGCAATACAAAATAAATCAGAAAAGTACTGACATCAAAAAGGATCTATTCAACCCCCCCTTCTATATCTATTGTGCCTACTGGGAACTAACAAATTGCTCTATAGCTTTAGTGAATTGGTGAGAAATGAAGGAAGAATGAGCTTCTATTTATAGAAAAATATAGTTTCGATAATTACACGTTTTGGGGCTCAAAATATTACAGTATAATACCTTCCTCTTTTTCTTCATTTTTAATTTAGTCCTGCAAGTATTATCAAACTTGCACCACCTCCCCTAATAGTAAATAATGTGAATCAATAGTTCAATCATGTGAATCAATAGTTCAATCATGTGAATCAATAGTTATAATCATGTGAAAATACAAATTACAGTATAGTACCTTCAACTATACCTCCATTTTTAACTTTGTCATGCAAGTATTATCAATCTTGTACCACATCCCCTAATAGTACAAGAATGTGAATCAATAGTACAAACATGTGAACAAATAGTTATAATCATGTGAATTAATAGCAATTAATTGTTCATTTATCCTAAGTTAATTACTGGATTGGTCAATATAACCTCCGGACATCAATTATTATCGAAATAAATGTCAATTTTCACTAACACTAATAATTCCAACACAATGGAACTATCCAATTCATCTTTAATCAACACGAACTTATTCATCATTAATACTATAATTCACAATATTTAACAACCGAATCGTTCCCGGAAAGAGGGGCTTTCCGATAAGGATTTCTCCTTATTGGCGCTTGATTAGGTGACCAAACCTCTCCTTGATGTAACTTACAGACATTGTCGATATTGCGAAATAATAATATGAATAACTTTCTTTGTCTCGAATTATTGATTTAATAATATAACATATTATCTGATGATAATCTTGTGACAATAATTGAATCAATAATATGAGAGATATGATGCGGCAATTATCATGTAGCAATAATTGAGTATAAGCGGTGACTTCTCACGTAAAGCATCAATAACCAATCTTGTGTCTTCTTACTTGTCACGATCACGCCAGACATTCTTGTACTTTTACTACTTAGGGTAGTTCAACAGTTTTAACGGTAACACTTTCGCCGTTATTTTTAAAAAAAGATAATTCTGTCATTTTCTTATTACGACAATACTTCCGTTGTGGGGTCCACCAATGATTGTGCCGTCGTACGAATATTCCACGTTAAAACTAATATTTCCTGACCAATCGAATATTATATAACCACTTGCTTACTTTGCAAAATTTGTAAATATTACCCACAACTATAACATTATATTAAATCCACACCATAATATTCAAAAAAAATATTTCGAGAAATTTAAATCTTTATTCATAAAATTTGGGGTCTCACACATTACATGGAGCATCATTACTCATTAAAACAGTACCACAACTCACTGACTTGTACGTCTCAAACCACTCCCTGTTAGGTGTCATGTGAAATGAACATGCTAAATCCAGAATCCATGAATCTGTCACGTGCTATACGTTCGCTGAAACTGACAACATATCACCATCACAATCATCTGATACCTCCTCCATAACATTTGCAGATTTCAATGATCCAATTTTATTCCATGATCCATTTCCCTCATTTTTCTTCTTATACGAACAATCTTTCTTGAAGTGTCCTGTCTCGTGACACTTGTAACACTTCAACTCCCTTGGCTTGGGAGTCCTGCCCCTTGACTTCGACTTCCCATGACCTCCTGATTTTTCCCTTTTTGATTTTCTGCCATGTTCCTCTCCCCCTCTTTGCCACCAGCCCTTCACTCATGTGTTGGTTGTACATAAGCAGGGTTGACGTGACTTCCTCTAATTTTAGAGTTTTTTTCCCCAGAGTAGGGTTGTAACGAGAGTCTCCATAGAACCCGAAAGAGAACACATCAACATCAGCGCCTGGTCTTCCTATTCGAATTTCACCTTAATCTTTAACAGATCGCTAATAATCTGATTGAACGTATGAATATGTTGAATAAGATCAGAATCCTCGATCATCTTTAACCCAAATAACTTCTGCATCAAAAATAGTTTATTTGTCAATGATTTTGACATATACCTGGACTCTAACTTAGTCCAGACACTAGACGACGATTTATCACCAATCACGTGATACATAACTTCGTCTGCAAGACACAACCGAATTGTACTCACCGCCTTCATCTGAAGTTCTTCCCAGTCATCAGTCGACATGGTCACTGATTTCTTTTTCAATGCCTTCACCAATCCCTGCTGCACCAACAGATCTTTTACCCTTTGTTGCCATAGTTCGAAATTACCAATCCCGATAAATTTTATCACGTCGAACTTTATAACAGACGAACTCAAAACCATTGTCCTTCGCGTGTTCAATCAAACCCAAACTCTGATACCAATTTGTTAGGATTAGATCATACACACGCACACGACAATAAAAAATTAACACAGAGATTTATGTGATTCCTTAATTTGAGTACGTCCACAGAAATTGCAAGAAAAGTTGTTTTACTTGTGATCTTAGCACATAGTGTTTTACAATAAAGAGTATATATAATCATTACTTCTATCACAGTCTAAATACCCATAATACTCTTATAACATCGTACCATACCGTCGGGGGGCGTATCAAACCTTCGGTCTAAACCCGATAGACCAGTGCGTCGCGAAACTCCGCTTCGCACTTGACCTTTTTCAACAATTTCTATCTAAACACCAAGTTGGTATAGTGCACTGTTCAATTCAAATATCAAACTAAGATTAACAATGATCGGCAAATACTCAAATGTATTATATTTCTTTTCTTTCTAGGAAGGAACGATGATTGCGATAATAATTACATTAATATTATAAAGAGTCTCCTTTAAGTCCAATAAGAACTCAAATAAATCGATTACAAATGAGACTAAATCCCAACAGATCAATCCCCATCATTCAACAGTCTCATTCTTGGTAGTAATTCATCCATTTCATAATCCGGAACTGGTGGCTTCTTTATAATGTCATTCATACATGTGATTGCATATTCTTGGATCAAGGAATGTCACAACGTGGGGGAATATTTAGGTCCTTAAGGTTCGGTGCCGACTCCTGCAAAGTTCAATATCTATAGTTTTGGTTTCTTTTCAAGGATCCTTTGAGTTTCTTCATTAACAGTAAAACCATCAATTTTCATTTGTTGAAGAATTCCCGAGACAGATTTTCCAGTCGAAATATAAGTTCTAAGCAGCCTATGGTAAATATTCTGGCTCACACTACCTGAGATTTTGAGTAACACTATCATTTCTTCCATTCCTGCAGTATCTCCCTGCCCTTCCAAATACTCCAAACATGCATCCAGTATGACGGAACTAGGCTTCCACCCATGTCGTCCAACTGACAATGCCTTCTAGAACATTTGCACTGCCTTCTCCATTTGCTTGTGCTCCATATAACCTTCAGCTAATATATTCCATGTACTCGCATAAGGAGCTCTTCCCTCAGAGGCCTTCTTTACAACTGTTACTGCTCTATCAAGTAGACCTTTTTTGCCATAAGCACCAAGTAGTTGATTCAGTACCCTAAAATCATAATTTCTGCATCGAGATTCCCATTCCTGAAAGATTTTCTGAGCTCCCTCAACATCATCCATCTTTGCTAGAGATGTAATCATGGTCGAATATAATGCAGAACTTACTTCAGTTGAAGGGCTGAATAGTTCCCATACTCTGTAGACTTCACTCTTATTGCCAGTCTTCGCATACAGAGTTATAAGATGCTCCAAAGCCTTATCTATTTTCCCAGTAGGCAATTTTTCTTCCATTTTCTTTAGCATTGACAAAGCCTTTTCAGTTGACCCAACTTTCAGATACCCATTTGCTGCTAATGAATACAATTTCCAATCAATAAGATAATCAAGATCATTTTCAACATGTTGCAGGATCTTTTCCATTCTGAGGATGTCAGACGCCTGAACATATGCATTCATTAAGTTTCTTAATGTAAACTTATCGTGGGGAATTCCTAAAGCATCAATTTCTTGCATCACTAGGTCTATCTTATCATGTTCTCCAATCTGAGAGTAAAGGGTGATCAACATGTTGTAAGGAAAAGATGTTGTAGCACAACCCATTTCTTTCATTTTCTGGATAGTGGCTTCAGCCTTTGCCACTCATTTCTCTCGCACATAAACGTTGAGAAGGGCACCATATGAATTGGCTGACTTTAACTTAGTTGAAATACTATTGAAGTAAGTTTCTGCATGCTTCAATCCATGAACTCTGGATATTAACTCCAACTCAATTGCAACATCACTGGGTGATAAAGAGAAATACCTACGATCAGTCATCCACTTTGATATCTGATTAATGAGGGAAAACTACATTTAGTAATGAATTGAGAAATTACAACACAAGGATTAAGAATTATTTAGGCACATTTACATAGATCATTCTGCTACAACAACAGCAGATCACAATCAGGAGAGAAATAATCATTCAATAGGAATAAGAAGGTAGTAATGTAATACTCCATCAGTCTCAACATAAGACCCCTATTTCTAAAACCATGTTTATTTAAAATAAAATAAAAAAATGGAATAAAGTCTGAACTCAGTTGAAAAAACAATTTTGATTGATAGCTACAACCTTTTTCATGAGGAGAACAATGAAACATCATCACTTTTTAGTCTAACCTAGAAGGGGGACTCTAGTTTTGGTGCACTCAAATGGAAATCTTATTTTGTTAAGTGATATGTGTGTGTACGTGTGTTTGTATATATATATATATATATATATATATATATATATATATATACATAAAAAAAAAAGGGGTGCGGCCCGAGCTGGGACTCCCATTTTGGGACAGGGATACTAACTTATTAGGTAAAAAACCTACACTGCTTGTATCATGAGTAAGAGAGAATAACCATAACATTAACCAATGTTATATATAATTGACAAATTTCATCAGAAGGTAACAAAGTAATTTATCCAGTAGTTTAACCAAGTACAGTAGTTTTTTTTTGCTACATGGTAATTTTAAGAGTCATCTATTAATCTATATTATTACAACCTTGTTTGAAGGAAAAGTAAAGAATATGCATAACATCAAATGGCAAATGTTGGCCTCTATAAATGGTACTCCCTTCGTTCCTCAGAAAGAGTCCTAAAATTACGAATTCCTAAACCAACATTATAAACTACTTAAAATGTATTACCAAGTACAAGATAATTATTTCAAAACTTTTAATAAATATGCACATAACAATTTAAACTTTAGGATGAAAATAAAATGACACAATCTTTTAGCGGAACAAATGGAGTAATAAAAACAACTCCCAATCGAGAGTAACAAATAAGATTATAGCATAGAGAATTAAGGGGGTTAAAATAGGAGAACAACTTAATCATTAATAGCTAGAAAAGACTGTATCAAGAAAATTCCTATATATAAATGAGAGAGAGAGAGAGAGAGAAAGGGGGATGAGTCTGACCTCTAAAGCTTGATGGAATCTTTTGAAACCTTTTATTTCGCGAATAAGAAACTGCAGCTGGGGTTTATCAACTGGTTCACCTTCCCCGACCCACTGTTCGAGTATGGGAATGACAGAAACCCTAGGTCTTTTTGTGCTCGAACACGATTCCACAATGATCTCTCAATCTCCCCTGAATAAGAAGCAGATGTTAGTGCCTGAGACTGAGTCGACAACGGTGAAACACTCCATATTTTACTAAAACCGCCCATTTTCATCCAATCACTTATTATTTGCCTCGTCATCTCTACTTCCGACTGTTCTGTTCTTCGGAGGGACCAAGGAAAAATGGAAGATGGTTCCAGCTTGATATACTCATGCTGGGAAAATGGGTTTCGGACGGGGAAAAGTGAATTTGGGTTGTTATATAGTACGGACGTACGGTACTAACAAAAAATAATAATAAAAATATCCGATTTCAATTCTATCACTATTTGAATTTAATAATTTATTTGACCTCTTTTGTACCCTTAAAAAAAAGTAATAATTTATACAATAAAATATTTATTTGAATTTCCTTTAGTAATTTCTATTCTATTCTATTCTATAAAAGAGATATCAAATTTTTTATGGACAGTAAAATAGAATAATACTAGAATGTTATTAAGTTTATGATTGTATTTTTAATTCATACTATTAGTCTTCTTAAAGGTCAGTTTTTGTTGTTTCAAATTTCTTTTAAATCTTTTTCAATCTCTCTGAAATATTTGTTTTATTTAATTATTTTACTTGGCAATATAAAGTTGCACCAAAAATGTTACTTGGATTTTTTGTATTCAATTAACAACTTGATTTTGAGTTTGATTGAATAGTTTAAAGTATTTTGGTTGAGTTTATTTTGTTGACTAGTTCGTTTGCTAAGATTTATTATTTGTTCATTTTAAGAATACAAAAAAAAAGAATATTGTTATGGTGTTTTTTTTTAAAAAATAATTAATTTATAAAATATTGTGTTATTAGTTGATGTCCACTAAACATGGTGGACCTAGACACCTAATCTTAGTGACAATAATATATCACAATTATTTTATATTTATTTTTTATACTTAATAATTATTTTGTCATCAAAATATTACTACTACATTACAAAAAACTTGGTCAATATTCTAGTCAAACGTTTTCGTTCATAAATAGACAGATTTTAAATCTTTTGCTGTAATATTTATATTTATTTATTTATAAAATATTGGCTCTTCCGCAAGGGGAGGCTTATGCAATTTCGTCGACGTGGCAAACTCGCTGAGTTCCGTCCTCTCAGTTTAATCAATTCCGAGTATTTAAAACAAAATCCTCTCCAAGTCAGTTAATAGTCGTTTCAATTTCTCCCCTTTCTCTCTCCTCTTTACAGACACAGCGATTCTTCCTACATAAACATATCTCCCCTTTCTGTCTCATCTTTTGGCTTTTTTTCCATCTTTTTTTTTTTTTTATGTTTCTTAGCAGAGTTTTGAGGCGTTCTCCTCTGCAATTTAAGGGACATGGCAATGGAAGAGGCTTGCTTGTGTGCTGTTTTGCTTAGGGTTCTTGAAGTTCTTGTCGTGGAACAAATAGCCCGACGATTTCTGAAAATTTCTATACAGAATACGCCTCGATGTTTCAAATTTAGGGTTTGTTGCTAGATTTTGTCTCGTTTTAAATTTTACGTAAACGTTCGTGTTTGAATCTTATATTCCTCGAATTCATGTTAAAAACTTGATGAATTTCGTGCTTCTCTGTGGTTTAAGTTGTATGTTTTGGTGTGCGTGTTTTTTGTTTTACGTTGAATGGTGCTCTTAATTTGTCAATTCGAGATCTTTGTGAAGTTTGAGGTATCTAGGGTTACGTAGGTAGTAAGTACTACTTTTGGTGGTAATTTCACAATTTGGAAGTTAGGGTTTGAAAATTGTGAATGGCGGGAAGGAGGGAGCTAGGGATTTCAAAGACTAGTGGTTATAGTTTGAGAGAACAGTTAGCCAGAACAACTCTGCGTAATGTGAGATCACAGGGGCACAGTTTATGTTGAACTTAGGGAGGATGGAAAGAGGTGTCACGTGGAGGATGCAAGGGAAAAGAGCCGTTAGCTGTAGCTGCTTCTGATTGAGCAAAGCTGAGTTAAACGTTGCGTTTCATCAGTCTTTTATTTACTCTTTGGTTCATTCACAAAGTTGTTAGGTTTTCTGTCATCGGGGCCACGTGTTATGTTTTCATAGGGAGAGGTTGTTATATCGAATTTGTAACCTGAGCTGGTATTTAGCAGCTTGTAAGAGGAGTGAAGGGGAGATTTTTTAATTGCAAGTTTAATTCCTTTTTTTCCTTGTTCGTAATTTTTGGCTTTCTGTTCACTTCCATTTCTGCATTTCCAATTTTTGTCAATTTGGTATCAGAGCAACCCTGGGCCATTAATGGCTGATAATACTGCAAAACCCAGCTTGCAAAAACATGAGAAGGATTTGAAGGCATTAGAGGGAAGGATGGACCAGCTTCAGGAGCTGGTGGCAAAAGAATTCGAGCACTCATTTATGCAGTTTGAGGCCATGGGCCAACAGATCACTCAACTTAGCTAAACGATGCTCACAACGAGTGGGGAGGTGGCTCGAAGAATACTTGAAGCTATGGAGGTAAAAAGGAAAGCTGAGAAGGAGAAAACTACTACTGCAGAGGTGATTGATCCTATTACCTCTTTTGTATTAGTTGATAGCCCTCCAGATCCACCCCCTTTGACTGCTCCACTAATACCTCTTAATACCAACCTTGGTTCAAGTTCATATAGCACCGTGCTTGCATCAACAAACAATCAAATGCAAGGGGTGTGCAATAGTAGTTCTAACCCTGTTACACACCAGAATATCATGATTCCATCTACACTATCTGAGACCTGCAACAGACCAGCCATGGTAGCTACTTCTAATTCCTTAAACCAACGAATCGTACCACCTCCAATATCTAGAGGGAGTTGGCCTTTTCTTCTAGATTCTAATCAGATTGGTCCAGTCACAACTCTGGCTTCACCAAACCCTACCTTGTTTGCTCAGACCAGCAACTATAACCCTGCAAACCTATACATGCAACCAACCTGTACATACCCAGTCCAGCCTAATCCCTACAACCTAAGGAACTCCCATATCCATACCATGACTGCAGGACCTACATATACACCATCAATTCAAAACCAATCAACCACAACTACACTTCCCTATAACCCTTACCAACATAACCTAAATTCACCTGGACCATCACCAATAATCCATTCTGCAGAAAGTAACCACTACAGAACACCAGCTAATCCATTTTTGCCTCTTCCCATGCCCAAAATGGATTTTCCCCACTTTGAAGGAAAGGATCCTAGAGGATGGTTAAAAAAATGTGAGAAGTTTTTCCAACTTAATCCACTGTTAGACTCAAGGTCTAAAGTGTTGTATGTTGCATTATATATGGAGGGGGAAGCAGATGTTTGGTATCAATCATTACAAGAGGAGAAGCCATGGCTGTCATGAGAAGAATCATTGCAAAAGGAGGCCATGAGAATTTGATAGGGCAATTTAATAAACTGGTGCAAAAGGGAAGGGTGGAAGACTACATAAAAAGGTTTGAAGAGCTTAAAAACTGCATGTGGAGCCAAAATAAGGGTTGTACAGAAGAATATTTCATTGAAAGCTTTCTTAGTGGGTTAAAGGAAGAAATTGCAAATGCTTTGTATATTGTCAGACCTCAATCCTTAAGGGAGGCAATTACACAAGCCAAGGGACAGGAAGTGTATCTAGAGTCACTTGACAAAAGGAACCATGGCAGCTCAAGGACCTTGGCTGAAAGGGCAACCTATAAGGCCAGAACTAACTATACCCCATATAAAGAGAACCTGCAGGCCAATAAGACAGACACTGCTCAAAAATCCTTCCCTGTTAAAAGACTCACACCAGCAGAAATGGTGGCCAGGAGAGAGAAGGGTCTGTGTTATAACTGTGATGAAGTTTTTACTAAGGAACATAGGTGCAAACAGAAACACATCTACTTGTTGATAATTGAGGAAGAGGAGAGGTGCAGTGAAGAGGAGTCAGACCAGGAATTAGCCATACTCACACCTGGAGAAGAAGGGGAGTATTTGTAAATTGAAGAAAACTGTGAAATGTCTATCCATGCCTTGACAGGAACTAATGGGATCCATACCCTTAGACTGCAGGGGAAGATTAAGAACAGCTACATTAGCATGCTGTTGGACAGTGGGTCTACCCACAATTTTATATCTCAGACACTGGTTAAAAGGCTGCAACTACCTACAGAACTATGCAGCCCATTTAAAGTCACAGTGGCCAATGGCAATACTCTGCAGTGTGACAGAAAGATAGCACAGTTGAAGTGGCAATCTACTTCAGGGAAATTTCAAGCTCCTATGTATGTTATACCTCTAGGAAGTTATGATGCAGTCTTGGGAATACAATGGATGCAAACAGTAAGCCCTATTTGTTTGGATTTTGCTAACAAGACTGTAACCATACACTATGAAGGCACTAAGATGGTTTTAGTAGACCAAGGGAACCACAGTCAATTCTTTTCAGTTCAATTGGCAGAGAAGTTTAACTTGAATCCAAGGGAAGAAACTTACTTCTTAGTCCAGTTAACAGCTATAGAAGGAAGTTCATAAAGGAGAGAACAGATACCTGCAGAAATACAACAACTAATCATGGACTTTGATGATATTTTCCAGGAGCCACAAGGTCTGCCCCCAAAAAGGGTACAAGATCATAGCATACCAATCATGCCTACTTGCAATCCAGTAAACATCAACCCCTATAGATATCCCTACATACAAAAGGCTGAAATTGAGAAGATGGTTAAGGAGATGTTGGACAGTGGCATTATAAGGCATAGCACCTCACCATATGCTTCACCAGTCTTATTAGTTAAGAAAAAAGGACAACACTTGGAGGTTTTGTGTTGATTACAGGGCTTTAAACAGCATCACCATAAAAAACAAGTTTCCCATTCCCATCATAGACGAGTTATTAGATGAATTGAAGGGAAGTAAGTACTTCACCAAGCTGGATTGGTTACCATCAAATCAGAGTAAAGACAGAAGATATTCATAAGACAGCTTTTAAAACTCATCAAGGGCACTACGAATTTCTAGTCATGCCCTTTGGTCTGACTAATGCCCCTGCTACCTTCCAGTCTGTCATGAATGAGGTGTTTTCTCCATTATTAAGAAGCTATGTATTAGTATTCTTTGATGATATCTTGGTTTACAGCCCCACTCTTGAGAGCCATAAGGCTCATTTGCAACAGGTCTTTGCAGTCTTAAGAAAGAATAGGTTCTATGCAAAAAGAACTAAATGCACCTTTGCTCAGATTCAAGTAGAGTACTTGGGACATGTCATTAATCATCAAGGTGTAGCAGCTGATGAAAAGAAGATAGAGGTAATGAAACTATGGCCCAGACCTAAGACACTCAAAGCACTCAGGGGGTTCCTAGGTCTCACAGGTTACTATAGAAGGTTTGTCCATCAATATGGTATAATCAGCAAGCCTCTAACTAACCTACTTAAAAAGGGCTCCTTCAGGTGGAATGAAGAAGCTAAGCAGGCTTGTCAGCCATGTCTAGCACCCCAGTTTTAGCTTTACCTGACTTTACAAAGGTCTTTGTTGTAGAGACAGATGCTTGCTATTCTGGCATTGGGGCAGTCTTAATGCAAGAGGGGAGGCCCTTGGCTTTCCTTAGCAAGGCCTTATCTCCAAGACACTTGGGCATGTCTACTTATGAGAAGGAATTGCTAGCAGTGATTATGTCAGTACAAAAGTGGAGAACTTACTTGCTTGGGCAACCTTTTGTCATCAAAACAGATCATAAAGCACTAAAAAGTACTTCATGGAACAAAAGCTGACTACCTTAGTTCAACAAAAATGGGTGTCTAAGATGCTTGGTTTTGATTACAAAATCCAATATAAGAAGGGAAAAGATAATGTTGCAGCTGATGCCTTATCCAGAAGCCAGGAAACTGAATGTAACAACACTGTGGTTCAGACCGTAGTTCCTAGTTGGAATAAGGAAGTTTATGGCAGTCTAGATGATGACCCCGAAGCTCAGGGCATTATGACTCAACTGATAGTAGATCCTCATAGTCAGCCAGGTTATTCACTCCAGGTAGGTATCTTAAGAAAGAATGGTAAAGTCTATGTGGGAAGTGGTGGAAATTTGAGGCAGAAAATAATGGAGCAAGTGCACAGCAGTAGTGAAGGAGGCCACTCAGGCATGACAGCTTCAATAAAAAGAGCTGAGATGCTATTCTATTGGCCTACTTTAAAAAGGGACCTTACTGAGTTGGTGAGGCAATGTGAAATCTGCCAGAGGCACAAAGGAGAACATGTACCAACACCTGGGCTGCTGCAACCTATACCCATTCCTGACCAAGCATGGGAGGTTATCACTATGGATTTCATTGAAGGATTGCCTAAATCTGAAGGTAAAGACACAATACTGGTAATTGTTGATAAGCTTACCAAGGGCTGTCACCTTATAGCCCTTACACATCCCTTTACAGCCACTCAAGTAGCACAGTCAATCTTGGATTCAGTCATCAAGTTGCATGGTCCTCCTCGAATCATTATTTCTGACAGGGATAAAATCTTTACTAGCTCATTTTGGAAGGAGTTGTTTAAGGCGTTCGGCACTCAAGTTAACCTGAGTACTGCCTACCATCCCCAAACAGATGGTCAGACAGAGAGGGTTAATCAATGTATTGAAATGTACCTCAGATGTATGACTAGCAACAAACCTACTCAGTGGTACAAATGGTTACCTATGGCCGAATGGTGGTATAACACCACCTTCCACACAGCTACAGGAAGGTCACCATTCAAGGCCCTCTACGGAGTACAACCCCCAACTGTTAATTACCATCAAGAGGGAACCAATAAAAATCCTCTCATAGCTGAATTTGTTAAGGAAAGGGCAGCTACACAGCAGCTACTCAAGGAAAATTTACAGAAATCACAAGGATGAAGCTTTATGCTGACAAAAAGAGGACTGAGAGAGAATTTCAAGTGGGAGATGAAGTTTATTTGAAGTTGCAGCCCTATCGACAAGTTTCAGTAACACAGAAAAGGCACTTCAAACTATCTGCCAGGTATTATGGACCTTATGTAGTTCTACAGAAAATTGGGAAAGTGGCATACAGACTTCAATTACCTCCTAGTTCCAATTCATAATGTCTTCCATGTTTCGCAATTGAAAAGAAAAATTGGGCAAACTAAGGTGATACAAACTGCACTACCAGATGTTATTAAGATAGGAGAGTTGAAGCCCTCACCTGTGGCCATACTGGATCGCAGGTTGGTAAAAAGGGGCAACAAGCCAGTGACTATGGTTCTGGTTCAATGGTCCAACAGCATTCCAGAAGATGCAACTTGGGAAGCATGGGAGAAGCTAACTCTGCAGTATCCTGAATTTGATCCTTGGGGACAAGGATCTTCTCAAGCAAAGGGGAATTGTCACGTGGAGGATGCAAGGGAAAAGAGCCGTTAGCTGTAGCTGCTTCTGATTGAGCAAAGCTGAGTTAAACGCTGCGTTTCATTTACTCTTTGGTTCATTCACAAAGTTGTTAGGTTTTCTGTCATCTGGGCCACGTGTTATGTTTACATAGGGAGAGGTTGTTATATCGAATTTGTAACCTGAGCTGGTATTTAGCAGCTTGTAAGAGGAGTGAAGGGGAGATTTGATAATATTGCAAGTTTAATTCCTTTTTTTCCTTGTTCGTAATTTTTGGCTTTCTGTTCACTTCCATTTCTGCATTTCCAATTTCTGTCAAGAGGGTGATATCTTCTGTACATTGTGTCTGTCTCCGTGTTATAGTGATTCGGTATTGTTTGATCATTTGAAGGGTAATCTCCACACTGAAAGGTACACTGCTGCTAAATCTACCTTGCTAAAATTGAACCCATGGCCTTTTAATGACGGTGTATATTTTTTTCATGATTCAACTGAGCAAGTTAAGCAGTTACCTGCTTCAAATTCTAGTAGAGCTAGTTTGTTAGACACTCATAGGGATGATGAATATAATTTTGCTATTGTTGCTCATGTTGAAAATATGGGACCCATTAGTAATGGTTATTACTCTCCCAATGGGTTTGATTCAGAAGGAGTTGACTCAGATTGTGATAAGAATTCTTATGACAGGGATTCCAATGGTAATGGAAATGAATATGATGTGGTTATTCCTGGTGTTCTGCACAAAGAGGAAGTTTGTGAATTGCATGTGAGGTTCATTGGTGTGGGGAAAATTGCTTCTAGATTCTGTGGGAAGGATGGGGCTTCGAAGGGAATTAGTAGGATGTGGTGTGAGTGGCTGGGAAAGAAGGATTCTGGCAAGGAAGACTCCCTCATGATTCCAAAGCATGACTTTGCTGTTGTTACTTTTGCATATAATTACGATTTAGGTCGAAAAGGGTTCTTTGATGATGTAAGATATTTTCTTTTATCTAGTTCTCAGCAAGACATCAAGGGTGCTAGAAGGAAAAGGAGGAGGAAATCATTTTCTGATCCAGAAGATATTAGCGAGTCTTTGAGCAATCAGTATGATTCCTCTGGTGAAGAAACTATATCTTCTAATAGTTCCAGTTCAAAATTGCTGTGGGCTGGGTATGATGATCAGCTTCTGCATTCTGGAATTATATCGAGCAAATCTGTGCGAAGAGAATTGAGGCGGCAAAAGTGTGTTGCTGCAGAAAGAATGTGTGATATCTGTCAACACAAGATGCTTCCTGGTAAAGATGTGGCAACTCTAATGAACATGAAGACTGGTAGAATTTTGTTTGTAGTAGCAGAAATGTGAATGGGGTAAATATTTCTGCACATCCCGTCTCCTTTTCCCAATAAAATAGTATCTCACATAACCTTGTCATCTTTCCATTCTTATTCTTTAATATACTTTCAATATGCAGGCATTTCATGTATTTCATATTTCCTGCCTTGTACACTGGATACTTTTCTGTGAGCTAGAAATACTTACCAAGCAGATGGTTGGTCCCAAAGAAAAATGGAGATACAAGAGGAAGGCTGGAACCAAGAAGAAAGAAATGGATGAGGGTGAGATGAGATCTACAACAAAGCAAATTTATTCA
This sequence comes from Panax quinquefolius, assembly GCA_020205615.1. NCBI lineage: Eukaryota > Viridiplantae > Streptophyta > Magnoliopsida > Apiales > Araliaceae > Panax > Panax quinquefolius. Next base: position 11,122,066 of record CM035161.1, read on the forward strand.
GTTTTCTGTCCAGAGTTCCAGGGGACGGGTATAAATATTTATGGAAATGAACTGGAGAAACCAACTGTTGCTCTTTCTGAGGTTTGCAAATTAAACTTCGTCTATATCTTTTTTCTGTTGACCAGTACAAACTCTTTGCGCTCCTTCCAAGCTTATACTTCTATTTCTTGCTTGTGAACAGATCTAAAGAAATTTTTATGCTCAAATATTTCTAGGCTTTCTCTGTTGTTTCAGATGTTCAAACATAAAATCAAAATCAGTGATGCACGTAGAGCATGGATGAAAAGCCCTGAAGAGTTGCAGAATTGCTCGACCGGCTTTAATTTCCCATCCCAATCTGAAGAAACAATTCAGGTTCCGAGAGGTCCCTCAAAATGATTTATTGTAGTTACAAAAAGTACCCATAATTGATATTAATGCTCAGCTACATATTTCTGCTTAGGTGTTTTTGAATCAAAATCAAGATATTTTCAAATTGTTGTTTTTAGCTGAAGCCCATTGTAATTTCTTTGATTTCAGGAGGTGTCACTATTAAAGTTAATTCATTTTTATGGAGCTGATGCGTAGAGCTGGACATGTTGTTCCTCATAATCATGCAAGTAACCTTTGCTTCTTTTTTTTCAGTGCATGTACACAGAAGTATATTTGTATTTTTAAATGTAATAAAACCTATTAGAAATTAGAAACATGAGTAGCATTTTGAGTTAGAGATATTGGAATGTAAGTTTGTAGAAACGAGTACATATTGTAAGTTAGAGATACAGTCATATTGTAATTAAGCGTAAACATGACATAATTCGAATTTATAATTTTTTACAATCCCAGGTATCATTATATGCAATATTATTAATTGAGAAAGGATAAAAGATACTATCTCTGTTCCTAAAATATTGTCATTTAAGATTTTTGCACATGAATTAAGAAAGTACCATTTACCAAGTAAAATTTGTTTGAAATTTCATCACTAGCCCTTTATGGGAAGTTGAAAACTATTAATACAAGGGACATAATTTCTTGGGACAATGAGAGAAGGTAGGGGTAATATAGAAAAATAAATAATTTGTTCTCCTCGAAAGTTATAAATGACAAACTTTTTAAAATAAATTTTACCTTTTAAAACAATAATTTTTTAAAAACGGAAAAAGTATATCTTATGAGAGTCGGCCTTGGTCCAGGGCTGTAACCCTGGCCCAAAGCTGAAGGGGGCTCAGAAAAGAGAAAGTGATCGTACAGTTATAAACAAAAGTGATCGTTTAACCCCTATTGTTGACCAATAAAAAATACCTCATTGGAAGAGCCTCTTCCAGAGTTTGTATGGAATCAAATGACTCATTTTCACATTTGTATGAACTGTGAACCTCTTCCTCTTCATTATCACCATCTTCATCATCACTGTTCTTCCCAATTGAAGAACAACTAGAAGAACCTAAAAAAAACCCATAATCTTCTCTCTCCTCTTTCATCCCCTTCTCTCTTCCACCCTTCCCAATCCTCCGAACTCTGCCACGAAATTGCTTTTCCTGTTCAACCACCATTGACAAACACGAATACCCAGAATAATTTTCAACCCCATCACCATTATTCATCTCAATAATCAACATTTTATCACAAAATCAACAACCTAATTTCAAATCTGCACACAAATAACCACACTACACACTATGAATACGGGATTTTTTTTATTTTTTCCAACAGAAAGGCTCATGATGATGATGAGGACCATATGAATCACATGAAAATGGAGCAATTTAGTTGAAATTGAAAATGGGATCTCTGAGTCCAAGCCACGAAGCATCTGGGGAGACATCTTTGTTTATCTTGTTGCAAGTATTATAGTAATATTTTATTCTGAATATTTATAAGGTCGAATATTAGTTTATTTTTAATAAATACAAAAGGAGGAGTTGCTGATAGAATTTTGTAGTAATAGTAATGGAGGATAATGGTAATCCTTATCCATCCTCAATCCTCATCCACCGGTTGAAATTAGTTGAAGAAAAAGCCGGCAAAAATTAATGTCATTATTTATCTATTTGTTTATAACTGTACTATTGTAATTATTTATTTATTTTTTTTGTTCAACACTAAGACTATGTTCACTTGATATGTCATTATTTATCTGTTTGTTTATAACCGTACTATTGTAATGATTTTATAGTTAATTTCTTTTTAAAAAAATAATATATTTTTTTTGTTTAACACTAAGAACAATATTATACTCCCTTACTTTTGCTAAAGAAATTTTCCTTAATATGGGAATTGAGTTTGTATTTCCAAAAAAAACGTTAAATTTGTAGAAAAATACATTTTGATGAGGTTTCCAATAATGACAGGGAACAACAATTAGTCGAAGAATCATTTAGAATTGATTATTTTCTTGTTATAGTGGATATTGCTCTTGGTGAATTGAAGAGTAGGTTTGAACAATTGTATTATTTTGAATCAATTTTTGGGTTCTTATTTGATGCTGCAAAGTTGACTTCATTTGAAGATAATGAATTGAAAAGTTCTTGTGTGAATCTTGAAAATGCTTTAAAACATGGTGATGTTTCTGATGTTGATACAAGAGACTTATTTTTAGAATTACAAGTGTTGCAAGTGATGTTACCAAAAAAAGCATATGAAACAGATAAACCACGGACATCCATTAAAATTCTTGAGTTTGTAAAGAGTGTAGATATGGATCCTAATGTAATGGTTGTTTATAGGGTATTATTAACTATACCTGTGACGGTGGCATCTGGTGAAAGAAATTTTTCTAAATTAAAATTATTGAAATCTTATCTGCGGACCACCATGACTCAAGATAGGCTAAATGGATTAGCGATATTATGCATTGAAAAGGATATGTTAGAAAACATTAAATATGATAGTATAATTGATGATTTTGCATCTAAAAGTGCAACAATAAGACATTTTAAATGATGTTTTGTGGTTCAGAATTCATTGCTATTTTTTTTTCTAGATACATGTGATGATTCTTTGCTTCGATTAATTGTGGAGGATGAAAAGAAGATTGATCAAATCAAGAAAAGCTTATGGAGATTCAGGAATAAACATGTAGACTCAAATATGTAGTTTTCATTTTATAATGTAATGTTTACAATTCGGGTTACTCTTTTTCCTTCGTTTGAGGTTTTGTCCCATTGGATTTTTTCCAAACAATGTTTAATGAGGCCCTAAAGTGTTCTTCCTTATTTTTTGTAAATTCTTATAATTCTAATAAAATTAATTAGTTGGTAATTTATTTATTTATTTATTTTGTGTAAAGGGGCACACTTGAAAAAATTTGTCATGGGCCTTAGAAAACTCAGGATCGACTCTGTATTGTAAGACCCCAGTTTATTATAAATGAAATTAAATTTCCTCTATTTATTATTTTGAAATAGTAAGGGTTGATTTGATTAATGTGGTTAGTTATGGGTAAAATGCGCAAATATTTTAAATAAGCAAGTGGTTATAAAATATTCATTGTTGTCGAAGAATATTAGTTTGGTCGTAAAAATATTTTTACTATCGGGGAATATTAAATGCGACACGCAGAACCTTAATGTGGGCCCCATAACTGAAGCGATTGGATGAAGAAAACGACAAATATAAGTTGTTTATAAATAACAGCGTAGTTATTCACAGATTATCTTGTTGAAATACCGGTGGTTAAAATACGATAAGACACTATTGCACTGTAAGACCCCAACTTATTATTAATGAAATTTAATTTTCTATTTATTATTTTGAAATAGTAAGGGTTGATTTGATTAATGTGGATAGTTAAGGGTAAAATCATGCAAATACTTCAAAATAAGCAAGTGGTTATAAAATATTCATTGTTGTGGGAATATTCGTTTGGTAAATGGAATATTAAATGCTTTGTCGGGGAATATTAAATGCGGCAAGCAGCGACCATGTGTGGGCCCCATAACTTAAAAAGCGATTGGATGAAGAAAAGCGACAAATATAAGTTGTTTAAAAATAACAAACAGTAGTTATTCTGAATTATCTTTGTTAAAATACTCGGTGGTTAAAACACGAAGCTACGGTATTGCACCAATTATTGATTCTTACGTGAAGGCCACTACTCGATAATGGTTACGATAATTCTTATTCAATATTTTATTGATTTAATAATTCTTTGCGTTGATATTTTATATTGTTGTTGTTTGATAATTGTCATTACACGTATTTTTCCTTATCGAAGCAATAATTCATATTATCCGAATAATATTATTAGATAACATTATTGGCAATGTCTAGAAAGTTACATCTACAGGAGAGGTTTGGTCACCTAATTAATTACTAGTAAGGAGAAATTCTTATTGGAAAGCCCCTCTTTCCAGAACCAGTTTGTCGATATTGTGATTACATAATATTATTTGTGAATAATTAATTATTGATTCATATGATGAGGAAAATATTGATTTTATGTGGATATAGATGGAGAAAATTTTTAATGTGACAATTGTTGAAAATTGAAATTTTATCTTTTACGATAAAATAATTCATTTAAATATATTATTATATTTTAATAATATAATAATGGTGATATTTTTACAACGAATGTGGGATATATTAGTATCTGAGGAGGAAGAGTATTTTTTTTTTGCAATAAATGTTTAAAACATGTTAAACATGTCGATGGACCCCATTTATTGGTCGAAAATTTGATTATAACTTTGTAAAATCGCTTGGTTTTGTGGATTTCGGTCAATTTCTATTTGGAATTTGGAAAAACTTTCTTCGAAAAGTTGTAGAATTGAATTTCCTATAAAAACTCATGAGATTCAATTTTTCTGATGAAAGGGCTATTTATTATGAATTATTGAAGTTCAAAGCTCCAAAATAATTGATTTTGGAAGTTTAAAATATTTAAAATTAGAAAAACATTTTTCTTACCTTTTCTAGAATGTGGCATGTGTTTGATGGCTGAAATCAGATTCTAGGCATGCGTGGAAATTTATATAATTATATTATTAATTTATTAAATTTTACGCTTTGGTGTTCTAAGCGATTTCCTATAAATAGGGTCTTGGGTTAGAATTGAAAATCACACCGTAAACTCAAGTTTTCTCTCTATATTATCGAAGCGTATTCTTGTGAGTATTTTGAGTATTGTTAGGCATTTGCAAGTTCCTTCAAAGACTTTATCCCAGATTCCAATTAAATCTTAATCTTTCGAGGTAAGGGATGTTATTTTCTTCTCGAATGATATTATTTCTTGATATCATTATCTTTGAAATATTGGTTGGAACTTTTTATCAAATTTGGAACTTTTTTCATGTCGGGTTACTTATTCATGAGTTACTATTCACGAAGTTACTATTCATGAGTTCTTATTCACGAGTTCTTATTCACGAAAGTCTTATTAACGAAGCGTGAAAATGTTTTTTTGTGGAATTTCTATCTTTTGGTGTCAGATTCTTATTCACGTGATACTGGCCTTATTCACGTATCTGACCTATTCACGAATCGGCCTACTATTCAATCGAAAAATGAAAGTTTTTCTTTTAAATACAAAATATCTATTCGGATACTAGCTTTGATTGTATCCATGTTTTTGATCATTCTTGAATTTTACACCCCTATGATTATTTTTGAGGTATTTTTGAGCGTGGATAAAACAAAGTCTGAATCCTTAATCCTTAATCCTTAATCCTTGTCATTTTGTTTCACCGGATTCGTTTTTTTAAAATATTTTCATCATCCTCGGTCTTAAATGATGATATTATTGAATATCTTTGGCTGTAGTGCAAAGATGAATGATTTCTGAAGAATATCTTTGGTAGTAGTGCAAAGATGAAAAGGTGTTTAGATGAACATGACCAATCGATGAATATCTTTGGCTTTGTAGTGCAAAGATGAATATTTGATTCGGATGTATATTGATTGATGTTACTGGGGATAAAAGATGAGCGATGAACTTTTAAATTCATACATAGAAGATAGTAGTTTGCATTCTCTACTTAACTCTTCTAATGAATTATTATTTCCATTGCGAATATTGATTTAAAATTTGTTGTCTATTGTATTCTATTAGATTTTCCTTGTTGAAGACTAACGGTAATTTGTTGTATATTATCTTAGTCATAATATTCTTTACCGGGTGCAGATTGAGCTCACCCTTTTCCTTTTTGTTCCATTTTTCTTCTCGGGAGGCGAGAATATAATGCGAGTCTGAGTCGGGGTATGGAATGAAGGTTTTAGAAAGAATTGTTTAGTAGTCCTCACCATTTTTGTAAAATAATGTATCAATAAATGTGATGAGGATTTATTTGAGTATAGATATTGTCTACAAAGATAATATTTGTATTCAAACTCACGATTTCTGATTGTAATAATAAAGTTGTAGTTGTTTTTGTGCCGTGTATTGACAACTCGGAATGAGTGATGTATACCTATTTTGGGGCGTCCACAAACCAATTATTGATTCTTACGTGAAAGCACTACTCGATAATTGTTACGATAATTATTGTTCAATATTTTATTTTATTGATTCAATAATTATTACGTTGATATTTTATATTATTGTTGTTTCAATAATTGTCATTACACAAAAGATTTTTTATTATCGAATCAATAATTCATATTATTTGAATAATATTATTAGATAATATTATTGGTAATGTCTAGAAAGTTACATACAGGAGAGGTTTGGTCACCTAATTAAGCTTGTATTAATAAGGAGAAATCTTTATTGGAAAGCCCCCTCTTTCTTGGGAACTACCTGGTTGTCAGTAATGTGATTCTGTAATATTATTTGTGAATAATTAATTATTAATTTTTATGATGAGAAAAATATTCATTTTATGTGGATATAGATGGAGAAATTTTTTTAAAAGTGACAATTGTTGAAAATTGATATTTTATCTTTTCTGATAAAATAATATATTATTATAATAATAAAATAATGGTGAAATTTTTAAAATGAATGTGGGATATATGAGTATGTGAGGAGGAGGAGTATTTTTGTTACTAAAAATATTTAAAACATGTTTTTCATGTTTGTGGACCCCATTTCTTGACTGAAATTTGATTATAACCTGTAAAATCGTCCGTTTGTGGATTTCGGTCAATTTCTGTTTGGAATTTGGAAAAACTTTCTTCTGCAAAGTTGTAGATAATGGAATTTCCTATGGAAAAGACTTAAGGTTCGAATTTTTCTGATAAAAGGGCTATTTATTATAAATTATTGAAGTTCTGAAGTTCTAGAATAATTAATTTTTGAAGTTTTAAATATTTTTTTTACAAAAAACGTTTTTGGTGAGTTGAGTGGGTCTTGAATGTGATGTAAATGTGCTGATATAAGTTTTCCAAGTTTGCGTATGATTTATTTTAGAAATATTAATATTATATTAAATTTTACGCTTTGGTGTTCTAAAGATTTTTCTATAAATAGGGTTTTTAGGTTAGAATTGAAAATCACACCAGAAATGAAATTTTCTCTCTCTATATTATCGAAGCGTATTCTTGTGAGTATTTTGATACTTTGAGTGTTCTTTATCTGGTGCAAAGTTCCTTCAATTATATCCGATATTCCAAATGAAATCTTATTCTTTTTTCGAGGTAAGGGATTTTTTTAAAAAAATAATATTATTTCTTCTAATATCATTATCTTGGGATTATTGGTAAGATTTTTCTTGTGAAATTCTTGTCTTTTAGTGTAATAGGGTTACTATTCACGTGTCTTGACTATTCATTCGATATCTGATCTTATTCACGAATACGACCTTATTCACGTAACAATTAAATTGTCATTTTTGTCCAAAATATTTATAATGGATACTAGCTTTGATTGTATCCATGTTTTGATCATTCTTGAATTTTACTTCACTATGATTATTTATGAAGTATTTTTGGACTCAGATTGTTTAAAGTACGAATCCTTAATATTTGTTCTTTTGTTTCACTGGATTCGTTTTCTTTAAAATATTTTTCATCATCCTCAGTCCTAAATGATGATATTATTGAATATATTTGGCCTATAGTGCAAAGATGAATGAATTTTTGATGAATATCTTTTGGCACGTAAAGTAGTCTGAAGATGAACAGTGTTGAGATGAACATGGCCGATGATGAATATCTTTGGCTTTGTAGTGCAAAAGATGAATATTTGATTCAAAATGTATATTGATTGATGTTACATGGATAAAATATTGATGATGGACTTTTAAATTCATAGATTATAGTAGATTTCATTCTCTACGTAACTTATCTATGAATTATTATTTTCCGTTGCGAATATTGATCTGAAACTTGTTGTCTATTGTATTTTATCAGATTTTTTCATGTTGAAGACTAATGATAATTTGTTCTATATTATCTTAGTCATAATATTATTTATTTGGCTAGTTGAGCTCACATTTTTTCTTTTTGTTTCGTTTTTCTTCTTAGGAGGCGAGAATGTAGCGAGTTCTAGTCGGGGTGTGGAATGATGGTTCTAGAAAGTTGTTTAGTAGTCCTTACCATTTTTGTAAAATAATATACTAATAATTATAATGAGGACTTATTTGGGTGTGAATATTGTCTAGATGACAATATTTGTATTTAAACTCACAGTTTATATGTTGTATTAATAAAGTTGTAGTTGTTTCTGTACCATGTTATTGACGACTTAAAATGGGTGATGTATATCTATTTTAGGGGCGTCACATGTATCTTATGAATATGATAACTCTTTTGCTATAATCTTTCCAATCCTTTGTGTTTTTTGAATCCAAGGATTAAACGATCGCTACTCAAGTGTGCAGCGCTCTAAAAGTGATCCTCCAAGAGTATATAAATTGAAGAAAGTGAATTTAGGTTTTACAAGACATTGGGTGATTATCCCTAATTTTCTCTCCCAACTCCTTTGATTTTAGAGAATTGCAAAAGTTGCATTAGTTTTCAATCTATCATAAGACCTCTCCTTATACAGAATTTTCTCCTCCTAAACTCTTTAAGACTTATGGTTTTAATTTAATTTCTAAACTATTTAGGAACTAAATAATTTATTATAATAATAATAACAATAATAATACGACTTTTTTTTTATTTATAATTAGTATTTTTAAAATAATTAATTATAAATATTATGCTATTTAATTTATTCCACTAATAAATTAAATGTATTTAACTTATTATTATTAAGTCAATTACTTTTAAAATTATATTTCTAATTTTTTATGTTGTGACCCTTTAAGTTCAATATTAAGCTAGTAGTAGAATAAATAAATTAGACCCATTCTAATATTATTTATAATGAATTAAACTTCTTTAATTCAAATATAAATAAATAGTATTTATTTTACATCATTAGTGACACCTCTCAGCATATCATGATTACGCGGATAATACGAAATCAACGTTTAATCTGTGTTACTCGGACTCGCCATTTTTGATGGAGTACCTGTGTCGACACGCGACCACGACCTGACGATTAATGCGAGTCTCTGGGATTAAATCTGAGATCCCACCCGTAAATTCGGATACGGCTGTTTTTGCAAGTGGTTTATCGGAGAAGAAGAAGAGACGGGGAAGGAGGAAGAAGAAGAAAGAGAAAAGGCTGAAGAAAGAGGAGTGAAAAGCTTACAAATCCGAGGGGACTGCTTAGCGATGTAACCAAGGGTAGAAGCTTTCGTTTTTGGCCGACGCTGCAATCGTCGCCTATTTTTTTTCTTCTTTTTCTCCAACCAGTTTATCTGAGTACTGAGTGATTGAGCACCAAAACTCCAATCAGATGTGGAATATAAAATATCCCTAGACAATTACAGTTAGGTACCCCGTAATTTTTATAGTTTTTTAATTTAGTCCCTCAAGTTTTCTGAAAGTTCAAAATAGCCCCTAAAAAGTTCAAAATAACTCCAATCAGATGTGGAATATAAAATATCCCTATAGTTTTGTTTTCTTCTATTTCAACCCCTGAAGTTTTAGTAGTTTCAGTTCTGCCCTTTTTTTTTATATTTTTGCACTTTAACCCATGAAGTTTCATGATAAATGCATGTCTATATGAATTTGGACAATATAAACATTATTGTTAAAAAATCATAACATATTGTATTCCCGCACCCGTGTCCAAATTGGATCCATATCCTCGTATCCTCTATTTTTTGATTTCATGTGTCCGACACCTAGATTCGTACCCGCATTCGAGTCCGAGTAACACAACATTTAATCACAAAAAACCTATTCTGTATATAGTTACAGTACAATTCAATCATTCAACCACATAATATCCTAATCAAATATAAAGCATGGAATTACTGGTAAGTTTTCAATGTTCTAAAAGGCGAAAGGCGGGTGGCTAGGGGGGCCTAGCGCCTAAGGGGCCTACGTATGAACTGGGCGGAGCCTAGGCGAATTTTTTTATTTTAAGTCAATTTCAATATTTTATCTTACATTTATCAAAAAATAATAATAATATAAAGCAAAATAATTTATAATAAAGATAATAAAGGCCTTTCCTCAAACACATATTCATATTGTCAATGTCAAAGTTCAAACGCAAACATGCAATTGTTGAAAGTTCAAGCATATCTTTAACGTATTAGTTTTATTCAAAAAAAAAGATTGTTATTAAATAATAAAATTCAAAATTCAAAAATTCAATTCAATATTAAAACTTAAGAAAATAAATATAAATTTAAGAATTATATTGAATTAAATTAAATATTACAAATGTATCATCATTTATATAATTTGAAATTGGTACAAATTCAAAAAATTACAACTATAATAAAATTAGTCATTTTGACTTGATATTGTTCACTTCTTGTTGTGATTTGATATGCTACAACATGCATTATGAATATGATAAATCATTAAAAAAATAAATATATCAAGATCTGGTTTAAGTAGTTATTAAAATAAGAAAAAATCTTTCCGTCTAGACCCCACCTAGCTTGCCTAGGCCTCGCTTAATTTTTTGGAGAAATTTTTTTGTCGCTTTATGTTTGAGTGAGCAGGCCAGGCCTGAGCCTGAGTGGTGTGCCAAAGGGGGCGTAGCGCTTTAAGCGGACCTGAGCGAAAATTTTTAGAACATTTATTACGAGGTTTTTATTGTCTGGTAAACTCTGGTTCATCGACAATTTGCCATAGGAAGCAAATATACTAAACATTTAATGGCAATTGTAGCTACTATTGCAGAGCATAAATTTGATGGTTTAGGAGCATTAATTACGAGGTTTTTAATTGCGCAGGAGTAACCAGAGAAAAGACCAACTAGAAAAAAAATGGGTCCTAACCAGTTACTTTTAAAAAACATGGGTCAAAACTTTGACCAAATTAAATAAAAAGGTTATAATTAATTTAGGTTGATCCACCAATTTGTAAATCAAATTGTCAGGTCTAATAATATTAGGGGTATGATTGAGGTTGGGTATGTGGTTTCAACAATTTATCTGCAAGACTAAGATAACAATGCTTACTAGAGCCTTTCCAACTCTAATTTTTTTCGTGGGCTTGGTCTTTCTTTTCTGGGTAGGAACTGAAGCAGGGTGTTATGGCTGAACTCATGGTTCTCCATCATAATTAAGATTATAAGGAGAGGGAGGAGAGAGATTCCTGCTACTGTTAAATTTACATAGTACCTAGAGAAAGCTTATTTCTCAACATCAGAACTGCTGAGACTTGGCAGCAAGCAGGATTATTTTTCTTAATATGTGTTCAAATTGTTCTTAATTAGCTACCAAACAGGGGGGTGCGGGGGGTTTACTACTGATTATTTTTTTTTCCATTGCTTTGCTTATCTCTCATCTGCCTATTTTGTCAAACAAAATCAATTTTCTTCTTGTAGAATGCTAAAACACAAGAAGCTTTGATGACTTGATCTAAATTTGCTCACACTGAGTTTTTCCGCAGGAGGGCTTAGTAGTTTTCCAGTATTCTCTTGAAGTAATTTATTGCCCGCTACCCCTTCTTTTCTTTTATTATTCCTCTTTTTTTAAAATGAAATGTCAATTAAGATTTTTAAAGATTTTTTTTAAGTGACAGACTTTTGTAGAGTTTATGAATTTTAATAACTTTTTTTAAGACTTTTTTAAAATGATTTTTACAGACTCCATGAAATAAGTTACAGACTTTAATAAATTTTTTACCAAGATTTTGATAAACTTTTATACTTCTAATATATCTTGCAGCTTATATTAAATGTTAATTATCCCATGCGTACAGTCTCTCCCTCTTTTTTCATAAACTAGAGGAAATCTCATTATTTCAATAAATTATTATGGCATGAGATTTTATATATGTTGAAAGCATTCATATTATTCTCTTCGTTTAACGATAAATTTGGATCTTTCGAATACGAATAAAAGTTTAGAAGCTACAGACGCCTTGTGCAAAAAAAATTAAACTAACTTTTCATTTGAACTATATATACTTATATATCGTACATTTTTTAGGAGTATCAAACTATGTTTTTCAAAAATAATATGATGATGAAAATCTATATGATCAAAGTCATAAAACTTCATACATGGAGTAAATTGCCACCAAGTTATAGAAAATTTACGGAGAGATTTTTAGTTGTCGGTGAAAGATTCTGAATAAAATTGTCAAAGAGATTTTATTTCTCTTAAAATTATTAATAGTTGTTAGTGAATCAAAATTGATTAGTTAAAAAAAAATAATTATGCGATTTTTAATTTATTTATAATGTTAGAAATTAATTAATTAAAATGCTACATAATTAATTTTTAACAAATAATCGCTAGATCATCTTTTTAACTAATTTTTTAATTTTGACAAGTTTTAGAATTTATCAAGATTCGTATATATCATATATTATATCTATATAATATAAAATATATATAATATAATATTAAAATAACTTATATTCATTTTAAAAGTTAAAAATTATATCAGAGAGTTTTACGACTTTTAAATTTTCTATAAAATCTATCTCCAAATTCTTTTGATCGATGATTTGAATTTTCAATTTAATATTATTTGCTTCTAAAATCTCCGATATCAAGCAATTCTAAATTTACCATTTTTATCCAATCGCTCACATGGGACTCCATTCAATACTATCCAATTAATGAAAAATTTAAAAATTTATACGAAATTTCGTCTTTAATCGACAAAATATGAAAATGCGTGATTATCTCGACAGTACCTCCTCGAATCTCATTCCGGCTTCTAACTCAATTTCGGTCATTCACATATATTAAAAATTACAATTAAAAATTTTTATAAAATATCATCAATGCTGGTACCTCAGAGTTTCTCATTTTGTATAACATCTTTCACTCAACACGCCCAGTTAACTAAAAATAATGATTAAAGCTTTACAAATTTACGCACGGAATAACGAATATCCTTCAACTAATATAATAACCAATCCGCTTCGTAAAGCTAACTTTTTCCAAAAAGTGAATACAATTTAATAAGATATTTTTGTACTAAATTTAATATCACTGGGAAAGCCAATAAATTTTCAGAAAATACGAAAATCAATAACAACATGAAAAATGCTCGACTACAATGGTCTGGCCGCTGAAAATAGGAAGGCATCTTTAAAGAGATAAGGTCAATAAAAAGGTAATGGTGCCAATCTTTTTAAACAACGGATGTAAATAAAGCCTCCTAACCTGGAATAAACAGGTCAATAAATTTAAAAGATTTTAAAACGTGCAAAGAAAAGTCATAACGCCTTTCCGAGAATCGCCGACTTTAAAAGATACCTTAAATTTTTTGAATCTTCTTCAAGAACATAACACCGGCGATATCTTATAGACGCCTTCTATCCGTCATTCAGATTCTTCTTTCTCCAACGTTATCAAGTATTCGATGACCTGCTATCTTCAGACGATCCCTGCTATTCCCCATTAACGCATCATATCTCTTCGCTTCAACAATCGTGGTACTCGCCATAACATCCTAACAGAGTCATCCTCATTCTCCACCAAATAAACTTCGCCGACCTACACCGCCATTGCTATTCCGCTTCCAATCTAATAACCCACTTCCTTCATACATCAACGCAAAAGACTTCAAAACGTGAAGAGCGTGATAAACGTCATAGATAAAATTTAAATCTGAGCGTCTCGCGGTCTCATTACCGCAGCTATTAATATTACTGGGTCGACATTCTGATTCACGTAATGCGTAAAAGCGAGGTTAATTAAGGAAATCGTCCAGCATAATATCACTTATCTTGTTAAGTATGAAATGAGCAGGTAGAGACCTTGAAGATTCTTTCGTATTACTCTGGATTACATTAGATCTCATGGGAATCGTATCACTTATTTACATTTTTTTACAACACCAGTTAAGTCACTACCAACAACTCTCTCTGTAACCTCATTCCATACTGAAATAAAGAGTTCGCCACATTCGCCTCCCAGAAGAGTAAAAACTGAATAGAGAGCGAAATCTCTTATAATCTACTAAATTTAAAGAAGAATGTAAGTACGATTTAACGGTCAGTATATGATATTTTATCGCAATCAATAAGTGAAAAAATCGATGTATCACATATGTAAATACAAAGCTTTTAGATCAATATTCAAGAATTTAAATGCTGCCTTTCTGGTAAAGAGATTAGCTTATAGTATTTCGATCTATTATAATACTAATTTGGTCAAATTAATCTTCAATCTTTCTTGGCCTAAGAATATCAATCAATATTAATCATGATCGGTCGTATATTTTTAACTGAAATCACATTTCGATAATATAGAGAGAGAAAGAGAGAGAAAAGCTTTTTTTGTTTTACGGTGTGATTTTGATTCTAGCTTGGCCACTACATTTATAGTGGAAAATGTTAGCTGCGTAGAAATAGAACGTATAGCTACGCATTCAATAAAAATTCAAGTAGCGTTTTTAAAACCACATAGCCACTTCACTCACATTCGATTAAGAATTTTCACCAAAATCGATTATAGCACCTAATTTCCGAATCAAACCTTTCTTTAAAATTAACAACAAATCGTTCGTGTTTATAAACTTTATAAAATCTCAATTTAATACTGGCATAACTTTTAAAAACATTACGTTAAAAAACTTTTTTGAATCTTAAAATCTTCACCTCCGCTCTTAAAAGATTAATGCAAAAGACTTTTTTAAATTTGTTTGAACTATTAATATAAAAGAGAATTTCATGAAACAATGAAAGAATGTAGGGATAATATAAGAAAATAAATAATTTTTTTATAAACCGAAAATTATAAACGCAATAAACGTTTTAGAAACAAATTTTTTTTAACTTTAAAAACGACAATCTTTTAAAAAGCGAATCTTTTTATAAACTTTATAAAAATCTCAATTTAATATCACCTAACTTTTAAAGACATTACATTAAAAAAATAAATTATAATTAAATACTTATAAATTTTTATAAACTCTTTAAATATCTTGACTGAATATAACTAAACTTTAAAAAAAATTTAAAAATTTTAATTAAATACAACCTCCGTAAATACATATCAAGTCAGTTTGGTGATGAGCAAACACTATTGATTTAAAACTGCCTTAGCAAATCAAAAATCAAACTTTACCACAAAATATATAAAGTGCTTGTTAACATGACAATGGCAATTGGGGGCGGGGTGATAAGTTACTTCTCCACAGTAGAAGTTGATACACATCCGTATACCGACTGTTATTAGTTGGGTGTAGGTGATTATGTTTTTGGATATTGTTAGGATTACTGATATTAATTATTTGACAGCCAAGAATCGAAAGGAAGAAAGAAAAATTAGTAGATAGGGGAAGAATATCTATTCATTATTCCATCAAATCAAATATTAAAATTTAAACCAATACATTAAGATCCAGATCCAAATCTCAAAATAGAAAGGAAACAAAGGGAAATCCATGTTTGTTGAACCAAAACCCTAACAAATCTTAATACTACGACCTTACCATTTAATTACATGTTGATAACAAAATTCAGCCCAGCCCAGCCCAGATAGACGAAGGAATGAGATGAAAGAGAGAGAAATCAGCCAGATCTGATGTGCTTGACCTTTTGCCAGCCTTTCTTGCAGGACTCACCCACGATCTTGGTCCCCTTCTTAAAATAGTACTTGAGCTCCTTGGCTCTGTCTTTCACCTGCTTCTCAAAGCTACCCATCCTCCTTCCTTCCTTCGACACAGAATGAGAGAGAGAGAGAAAAAACTTTTAAGAAAGAGAGGATTTCAGAGCTGGGTCGGGTCGGGTGGGCTGGTTTTTTATTTATTGGAATTGGAATTGGAATTGGAATTGGAATTGGAATGCTTACAGCTAAGCATACCACTGGATATATACTACTACTAGTATTTTATTCGTTCTACTTACAGTTACAGCACCTCCTCGTACAAGCTGGAAAAATAGTGCGTATCCTACTCATCAACCGACACGCGTCTTCTTTTCACTGGTACGGGATTTACGGCAATATTCTCTTTCTTTGGTTAACGGTGATTTCAGGGATAAGTATGAGACGTGTAAGTATTATGTCATACTTTTTTATGTGATAATAAATAATATTATCACATAAAGATTGATTTTGAGAAATGTTTTACTTTCTAAATATAAGTTGTTTGATAATTTTAAATAAATATTAATTGTTTAATTTTAAATATTACGTCTAGTAATAAATATAATTTTAGTTCTCTCATTATTTTTTGATCAATAAATAATACTTTTTTTTTTCAATATAAAAATAATTGATAATATCTTTAATGTTTTACTTTCCTGAAATAAAGTTCATGTAGGGCGAGTGAGTTAATTAAATTTATGTCTATGGTGCACAAATTTTTAATTGTAATTATGGGTATTAATTAATAGGTGGGGCATGCGGATACGGATCGATGGTACATGTGAAGCCACTAAGGGCCAGAGTTGGAGCAGTGAGCCCTGTTTTGTTCAAAGCTGGTGAAGGTTGTGGGGCCTGCTACAAGGTCAGGTGTTTGGACAAGTCCATTTGCTCCCGCAGGGCCGTAACTGTTATTATAACGGATGAGTGCCCCGGTGGCTACTGCTCCAGCGGCCACACCCACTTCGACCTCAGTGGCGCCGCTTTTGGTCGCATGGCGATTTCCGGTGACAGCAGCCATCTCCGTAACCGCGGAGAGATCTCCGTCGTATACCGCCGGTACTATTTTGTTTTAATCCTTTTTAGGAGGGTGTATTTAATTAAGACTTTTAAAGATTTTTAAAGACTTTAAAAATTTGGTTGTATTTAATTAAAACATTTAAAAAGTTTATAAAAATTTATTGGTATTCAATTACAATTTTTGTAATGTCTTTAAAAGTTAGGTGGTATTAAATTGAGACTTTTATAAAGTCTATAAAAATATTTTGCTATTTAAAAAGTCATTGATTTTTCGATTTCTATCAATAGTAGAGTTTGTGAACTTTAAAAGAAGAGATCTGGCATATCCAAAGTCTAAATTTCAATCTCTAAAGACTTCTAAATATTTGATAAAGAGAGAAGATGAATAAAGGAAAAAGAGAGAGACAGAGGAGATCAAACAAAAAAAAAAAAAAACAATATATATATATATTAGTCTCGATTTCTTTCTCTACCTCAGTCCTCTTAAAATAAAAACTCTTAAAATAAAAAGAGCTATATATTATAGCAGGTGAGGATAGAGAAAAAGGAGAAGCGTAAGAAGAGAGAGTAGTTTTAAGGGTTATAAATAGAACCAATGTTATAAATGGAGATGACAAATATTTTAATATAATTTTATATTTATTCTCCCTCATAAAAAAAATCTCATTTATTATATTTGTAAGTATTAAGGAGATATTTTGTTACATGTTTATTTTTAAAAGTAATAAATTTGTTAATTTTGTTATTTATTAAAAATTATAAATTGTTAGTTTAGTAATATTGACTTGATAGAAAAATGACAATGAATAATTTTAAAATTGAAATTGTAATTTTATATTACTGTAAGACCCCAACTTATTATAAATGAAATTAAATTTCCTCTATTTATTATTTTGAAATAGTAAGGGTTGATTTGATTAATGTTGTTAGTTATGGATAAAATGCGAAAATATTTCAAATATGCAAGTGGTTATAAAATATTCATTTTTATCGGAGAATATTCGTTTGGTCGTGGAATATTCTTACCGTCGAGAAATATTAAATGACGACGCCTTGTTGTTATACGGTTATATAACCCGGAAAGCGATTGGATGAAGAAAGCGACAAGTATAAGTTGTTTATAAATAACGGCGTAGTTATTCTGCATTATCTTGTTGGAATCTTACCCTATTAAAAACACAATAAGATATCAGATTATTGCACCAATTATTGATTCTACATGTAAGAAAGACTTCTTCGATAATTGTTACGGTAATTAATGCTTCAATATTTTATTTTATTGATTCAATAATTGCTATGTTGATATTTTATATTGTTGTTGTTTGATAATTGTCGTTATAAAGATTTTCTATTATCGGATCAATAATTCATATTATTTGAATAATATTATTAGATAACATTATTGTGATAACGCCTGAAAGTTACATCTACAGGAGAGGTTTGATCACCTAATTACCAAGTAGGTAAGGAAAATCCTTATTGAAAAGCTCTTTCCTAGAAATGGCGATTGCCAAGATTGTGATTACGTAATATTATATGTGAATAATTAATTATTGATTTATATGATGAGAAAAATATTCATTTTATGTGGATATAGATGGAAAAATTTTAATGTGATAATTGTTGAAAATTGATATTTTATCTTTTTGATAAAATAATTATTTTAAATATATTATTATATTTTAATAATATAATAATGGTGATATTTTTACTGATGAATGTGGGATATATGAGTATATGAGGAGGAAGAGTATTTTTATTCTGAAAATTATTTAAAACATGTTAAACATGTTTGTGGCGCCATTTATTATTTAAATTTGATTATAAAAAATAAAATCGTTTCGTTTGTGGATTTTGGTCAATTTTTTTTTAATTTGGAAAAACTTTCTTCTGCAGCAAGTTGTAGAGAATAAAATTTCCTATGGAAGGAATATGAGGTTCAAATTTTTCTCGATAAAAGGGCTATTTATTATGAATTATTGAAGTTTTGAAGTTAGAATAATTGATTTTTGGAGTTTAAAATATTTATTTTAAGAAAAACATTTTTTACATTTTGTGGGCCTCATTAAACATGTGTTAAGTTGATGAATTGATTCTTGGTGTGCGTAAGAAATTTGTTTAATTATATTATTATTTTATTAAATTTTACTGCTTTTTTGGTGTTTCTAGCGTTTTCCTATAAATAGGGTCTTGGGTTAGAATTGAAAATCACACCGTAAATTGAAGTTTTCTCTCTCTCTCTCTTTATATTATCGAAATGTATTCTTTTTGAGTATTTTGATACTTTGAGTGTTCTTTATCTGATCTGAGTTTAAATCAAAGACTATATTTCAGATTCCAATCAATCTTGTCTTTTTCGAGGTAAGGAATGTTATTTTTTTAAAAATGATATTATTTATTTCAATATCATTATCTTGGGAATATTGGTAATATTTTTTTGTGAAATTATTGTCTTTTTCGGTGTAGGGAGTTCTTATTCACGATATCACATCTTATTCACGAATCTGGCCTTATTCACGAGAAAAATTAAATTTTTATTTTTGTTCAAAATATCTAGTATGGATACTAGCTTTGATTGTATCCATATTTTTGATCATTCTTGAATTTTACTTCACTATGATTATTAATGAAGTATTTTTGAACCCGGATTGTTTAAAGTCTGAATCCTTAATATTTGTTCTTTTGTTTCATTTGAATTCGCTTTTCTTTAAAATATTTTTATCATCCTCAATCCTAAATGATGATATTCTTGAATATCTTTGGCAGAGTAGTGCAAAGATGGTTGATTTTCTTATGAATATCTTTGGTCCAGTAGTCTGAAAGATGAGCGAGTGTTGAGATGAATATGACTTAATTGATGAATATCTTTTTGGCACGTAGTGCAGATGAATATTTGATTCAAGATTTATATTGATTGATGTTATAGGGATAAAATATTTGTAAGACCCCAACTTTTATGAATAAAATGAATTTTTTATAAAATATCATTTTGAATATTATGGAATAATTTGATATAATGTTATAGTTGTGGGTAGTATTTATAAATTCTGCAAAGTATCAAGTTGTTATATTATATTAGATTGGTGGGGAATATTCGTTTTAGCGGGGAATATTAAATGCAATGACACAATCATTGATGGACCCCACAATGTAATTATTGTTTGATTGAGAAAATGACAAAAAATATTTTATTAAAAATAACGGCGGAAGTTTTACTGAATTATCTTGTTGAACTACTTTCGGTAGTAAAAGCACAAGATGTCTGGCGTGGTTGCATAGTAACGGTATTGATTATTATTGATGCTTACGTGGGAAGTCACTTAGTTTTGTTCAATTATTCTTATAGTAATTATTGCGTAAGATCTTCGTTATTTGATTCAATTATTGTCGATATTTTATATATTATTAAATCAATAATTGAAATGACAGTTATTAATATTATAAATTGCAATATTAACGATGTCTGAAGTTACACGAGAGAGGTTTGGTCACCTAATTGCATACCAATAGGGAGAAATCCTTATTGAAAAACTCCTCTTTCACGCAGAGCGACGCAGTCGATTAATATTGTGAATTATAATAAAGATGATAAATGTTGTTAAAATTATTAAGGTGATTTTTATAAAATTTTGCTTATTTTATGGACCCTATTTACCCAATTTTCAAAATAATAGATAAAAATTATTTAAAGGTGGGGCCCACATGTAGGGAGCCACGTGTGTTGAAGAATTGATTTTAAAATGGGGTTACGTTATAGGGAGAAATTGTTATATATGATGTGTGTGTGTGTGTGTGTATATATATATATATATATATATATATATATATATATATATATTATATGTGGAGTGAAAAATGGCGGGGAAAAGAAAGAGTGAAAGTGATAGTGTGATAGTGATGGGTAAGAGTGTAGTGAATTTGATTATTGGGTGTGTGGGGGATTGATGTTGGTTATGGGGAGAAAAAAAATAAGTGGTTGATATATATTATATATATATATATTTATTTATTTATTTGGCATGTGTATATATATATATTATATTATATTGTTAGTGGTTTGAATTAAGTTGAATTATGTTATATAAATATAATATATATATATATATATATATTATATTTTATTTAAAAATTTTTGCTTTTAAATGTGGGCCCATAACTTGAAAGCGATTGGATGAAGAAACTACAAGTATAAGTTGTTTATAAATAACGGCGTAGTTATTCACAATAATCTTGTTGGAATCTTGGGTGGTTAAAACACAATATAGCACTAGATTGCACCAATTATTGATTCTTATGTAAGAAGGCCTTACTCGATAATTGTTACAGAATTAATTCGCTCAATATTTTATTTTATTGATTCAATAATTGCATGTTGATATTTTATATTGTTGTTGTTTGATAATTGTCATTATACGATATTTTTCTATTATCGGATCAATAATTCATATTATTTGAATAATATTATTAGATAACATTATTGTGATATGTCTGTAGAAAGTTACTGCTCTGCAGAGGTTTGATCACCTTAATCAATTACTTGTAGAAGTGAGGAGAAATCCTTATTGAAAAGCCCTCTTTCCTATAATGTTGATTGCCAAAAGATTGTGATTCTGTAATATTATATGTGAATAATTAATTATTGATTTATATGATGAGAAAATATTCATTTTATGTGGATATAGATGGAGAAAATTTTTAATGTGATAATTGTTGAAAATTGATATTTTATCTTTTCGATAAAATAATTCATTTAAATATATTATTATATTTTAATAATATAATAATGGTGATATTTTTACAATGAATGTGGGATATATGAGTATATGATGAGGAAGAGAGTATTTTTTATAAAAATTATTTAAAACATGTTAAACATGTTTGTGGCCTCATTATTGACTAAATTTGATTATAAAGTAAAATCGCTTCGTTTGTGGATTTTATTCAATTTACATTTGGAATTTGGAAAAACTTTCTTACGCAAAGTTGTAGAGAATAAAATTTCCTATGGAAGGAACATGAGGTTCAAATTTTTCGATAAAAGGGCTATTTATTATGAATTATTGAAGTTTTGAAGTTCCGAATAATTGATTTTGGAGTTTAAAATATTTATTTTAAGAAAAACATTTTTTACATTTTGTGGGCCTCATTAAACATGTGTTAAGTTGATGAATTCAGATTCTTGGTGTGCGTAAGAAATTTGTTTAATTATATTATTATTTTATTAAATTTTACGCTTTTGGTGTTAGCGTTTTCCTATAAATAGGGTGCTTAGGTTAGAATTGAAAATCACACCGAAATTGAAGTTTTCTCTCTTTCTCTCTTTATATTATCGGTATTATTCTTTTTGAGTATTTTGATACTTTGAGTGTTCTTTATCTGGTCTGAAGTTCCCTTCAAAGACTATATTCAAAGATTCCAATCAGAAGTACTGTCTTTTCGAGGTAAGGAATGTTATTTTTTTTTAAAAATGATATTATTTATTTCAATATCATTATGCCGGAATATTGGTAATATTTTTTTTGTGAAATTATTGTCTTTTGGTGTCGGGGTTACTATTCACGTATACGGTACTATTCACGAATACGGCACTATTCACAGAAAAATTAAATTTTTATTTTTGTTCAAAATATCTAGTATGGATACTAGCTTTGATTGTATCCATATTTTTGATCATTCTTGAATTTTACTTCACTATGATTATTAATGAAGTATTTTTGAACTCGGATTGTTTAAAGTACGAATCCTTAATATTTGTTCTTTTTGTTTCACCTTGAATTCGCTTTCTTTAAAATATTTTTATCATCCTCAAATCCTAAATGATGATATTCTTGAATATCTTTGGGCCTGTAGTGCAAAGATGGTTGATTTTCTTATGAATATCTTTGGTCCAGAAGTAAAGATGAAGATGAGCGAGTGTTGAATGACATGATTAATTGATGAATATCTTTTTGCTGTAGTGCAAAGATGAATATTTGATTCAAGATTTATATTGATTGATGTTATAGGGATAAAATATTTGTAAGACCCCAACTTTTATGAATAAAAATGAATTTTTATAAAATATCATTTTGAATATTATGGAATAATTTGATATAATGTTATAGTTGTGGGTAGTATTTATAAATTCTGCAAAGTATCTGAAGTTGTTATATTATATTCGATTGGTAGGGGAATATTCGTTTTAGCGAGGGAATATTAAATGCAATGGCACAATCATTGATGGACCCTAGCAAATTATTGTCATTTGATTGAAAATGACAAAAATATTTTATTAAAAATAACGGCGAGAAGTTTTACTGATTATCTTTGTTGAACTACTTTGGGTAGTAAAAGCGATGTCTGGCGTGGTTGCGTAGTAAGAAGCACGATTGCTTCATACGGGAAGTCACTTAGTTTTGTTCAATTATTGCTATAGTAATTATTGCATAGTATCTTTACGTTATTTGATTCAATTATTGTCGATATTTTATATATTATTAAATCAATAATTGAAATGACAGAGTTATTAATATTATAAATTGCAATATTAACGATGTCAGAAGTTACATCGAGGAGAGTTTGGTCACCTAATTGCGGCTAATAGGAGAAATCCTTATTGAAAAACTCCTCTTTTCCTTAGGAGCGACGCAGTTAGATTAATATTGTGAATTATAATAAAGATGATAAATGTTGTTAAAATTATTAAGGTGATTTTTATAAAATTTTGCTTATTTTATGGACCCCTATTTACCCAATTT
The DNA here is from genome assembly GCA_020205615.1 of Panax quinquefolius. Classification (NCBI taxonomy): domain Eukaryota; kingdom Viridiplantae; phylum Streptophyta; class Magnoliopsida; order Apiales; family Araliaceae; genus Panax; species Panax quinquefolius. The sequence goes on from CM035161.1 coordinate 11,145,815, forward strand.
TCAAAATAATAGGTAAAAAATTATTTAAAGGTGGGGCCCACATGTGGGGGCCACATGTGTCAAGAATTGATTTTAAAATGGGGGTTACGATATAGGGAGAGAATTATTATATATGATGTGTGTGTGTGTGTATATATATATATATATATATATATATATATATATATATATATATTATATGTGTGAGTGAAAAATGATTTTAAAAGAAAGAGTGAAAGTGATAGTGTGATAGTGATGGGTAAGAGTGTAGTGAATTTGATTATTGGGTGTGTGGGGATTGATGTTGGTTATGGGGAGAAAAAAAATAAGTGGTTGATATATATTATATATATATATATATTTATTTATTTATTTGGCATGTGTATATATATATATTATATTATATTGTTAGTGGTTTGAATTAAGTTGAATTATGTTATATAAATATAATATATATATATATATATAATATATTATATTTTATTTAAAAATTTTTGCTTTAAATGTGGGCCCCATAACTGAAAGCGATTGGATGAAGAAAACCGACAGTATAAGTTGTTTATAAATAACGACGTAGTTATTCACAGATTATCTTGTTGGAATACTCCGTGGTTAAAACACAATAAGATTACTCATTATTGCACCAATTATTGATTCTTATGTAAGAAGGCACTACTCAATAATTGTTACAGTAATTACTGTTCAATATTTTATTTTATTGATTCAATAATTGCTATGTTGATATTTTATATTGTTGTTGTTTCAATAATTGTCATTATACAGTATTTTCTATTATCGGATCAATAATTCATATTATTTGAATAATATTATTAGATAACATTATTGACAATGTCTAGAAAGTTCTGTCTAAGGAGAGGTTTGATCACCTAATCACTTGCTAGGTAGTAAGGAGAAATCCTTATCAAAAGCCCTCTTTCCGAGTAATGTTTGATTGCCAAGATTATTGTGATTCTGTAATATTATATGTGAATAATTAATTATTGATTTATATGATGAGAAAAATATTCATTTTATGTGGATATAGATGGAGAAAATTTTTAATGTGATAATTGTTGAAAATTGATATTTTATCTTTTCTGATAAAATAATTCATTTAAATATATTATTATATTTTAATAATATAATAATGGTGATATTTTTACAATGAATGTGGGATATATGAGTATATGAGGAGGAAGAGTATTTTTGTTACAAAAATTATTTAAAACATGTTAAACATGTTTGTGGCCTCATTTATTGACTAAATTTGATTATAGCCCGTAAAATCGTTCGTTTGTGGATTTTGGTCAATTTCTGTTTGGAATTTGGAAAAACTTTCTTCTGCAAAGTTGTAGAGAATAAAATTTCCTATGGAAGGAACATGAGGTTCAAATTTTTCTGATAAAAGGGCTATTTATTATGAATTATTGAAGTTTTGAAGTTCCAGAATAATTGATTTTTGGAGTTTAAAATATTTATTTTAAGAAAAACATTTTTTACATTTTGTGGGCCTCATTAAACATGTGTTAAGTTGATGAATTCAGATTCTTGGTGTGCGTAAGAAATTTGTTTAATTATATTATTATTTTATTAAATTTTCTAACTTTTTTGTTCTAAGCGTTTTCCTATAAATAGGTGCTTGGGTTAGAATTGAAAATCACACCGTAAATTGAAGTTTTCTCTCTTTCTCTCTTTATATTATCGAGCGTATTCTTTTGAGTATTTTGATACTTTGAGTGTTCTTTATCTGGTCTGAGTTCCTTCAAAGACTATATTCAAAGATTCCAATCGGAAGACTTGTCTTTTCGAGGTAAGGAATGTTATTTTTTTAAAAATGATATTATTTATTTCAATATCATTATCTTGGGAATATTGGTAATATTTTTTTGTGAAATTATTGTCTTTTTTAATTGTCGGGGAGTTCTTATTCACGTATCAGGTCTTATTCACGAATACTAAGACTATTCACGTAAAAATTAAATTTTATTTTGTTCAAATATCTAGTATGGATACTAGCTTTGATTGTATCCATATTTTGATCATTCTTGAATTTTACTTCACTATGATTATTAATGAAGTATTTTTGAACTCGGATTGTTTAAAAGTACGAATCCTTAATATTTGTTCTTTTGTTTCATTTGAATTCGCTTTCTTTAAAATATTTTTTATCATCCTCATCTAAATGATGATATTCTTGAATATCTTTTGGCTGTAGTAGTAAAAGATGGTTGATTTTCTTATGAATATCTTTGGTCCAGTAGTAGTGCAAAGATGAACAGGTGTTGAGATGAACATGACTAATTGATGAATATCTTTGGCCTGTAGTGCAAAGATGAATATTTGATTCAAGATTTATATTGATTGATGTTATAGGGATAAAATATTTGTAAGACCCCAACTTTTATGAATAAAATGAATTTTTATAAAATATCATTTTGAATATTATGGAATAATTTGATATAATGTTATAGTTGTGGGTAGTATTTATAAATTCTGCAAAGTATGCTTGAAGTTGTTATATTATATTCGATTGGTTTTAATATTCGTTTTAGCGAGGAATATTAAAAATGCAATACAATCATTGATGGACCCTGTGAAAATTATTAGCCGGATTGAGAAAATGACAAAAATATTTTATTAAAAATAACGGAAGTTTTTACCGATATTATCTTGTTGAACTACTTTCAGTAGTAAAAGCCAATGTCTGGCGTGGTTGCGTAGTAGCACTTACGGTTTAACTACGTGGGAAGTCACTTAGTTTTGTTCAATTATTGCTATAGTAATTATCGCATAAGATTCTTACGTTATTTGATTCAATTATTGTCGATATTTTATATATTATTAAATCAATAATTGAAATGACAGAGTTATTAATATTATAAATTGCAATATTAACGATGTCTAGAAGTTCTGTCAAGGAGAGGTTTGGTCACTAATCAATTACCAATAGGATGAGAAATCCTTATCAAAAACTCCTCTTTCCCGGAAACGACACAGTCGATTAATATTGTGAATTATAATAAAGATGATAAATGTTGTTAAAATTATTAAGGTGATTTTTATAAAATTTTGCTTATTTTATGGACCCCTATTTACCCAATTTTCAAAATAATAGGTAAAAAATTATTTAAAGGTGGGGCCCACATGTGGGGGCCACATGTGTTGAAGAATTGATTTTTAAAATGGGGGTTACGTATAGGGGAGAGAATTGTTATATATGATGTGTGTGTGTGTGTATATATATATATATATATATATATATATATATATATATTATATGTGTGAGTGAAAAATGACGGGGGAAAAGAAAGAGTGAAAGTGATAGTGTGATAGTGATGGGTAAGAGTGTAGTGAATTTGATTATTGGGTGTGTGGGGGATTGATGTTGGTTATGGGGGAGAAAAAAATAAGTGGTTGATATATATTATATATATATATATATTTATTTATTTATTTGGCATGTGTATATATATATATTATATTATATTGTTAGTGGTTTGAATTAAGTTGAATTATGTTATATAAATATAATATATATATATATATATATAATATATTATATTTTATTTAAAAAAATTTTGCTTTAAATGTGGGCCCCATAACTGAAAAGCGATTGGATGAAGAAAAACGACAAGTATAAGTTGTTTATAAATAACGACGTAGTTATTCAAGATTAATCTTGTTGGAATACCGGTTGGTTGGTTAAAACACATAAAGCACGGTATTGCACCAATTATTGATTCTTATGTAAGAAGGCACTACTTTCGATAATTGTTACGATAATTCTTGTTCAATATTTTATTTTATTGATTCAATAATTATATATGTTGATATTTTATATTGTTGTTGTTTCAATAATTGTCATTATACAAAATATTTTTATTATCGGATCAATAATTCATATTATTTGAATAATATTATTAGATAACATTATTGACAATGTCTAGAAAGTTACATCTGGGAGAGGTTTGATCACCTAATTACATGGCCCAAGTAAGTGAGGAGAAATCCTTATTGAAAAGCCCCTCTTTCCTAGAATGTACTGATTGCCAAATATTGTGATTCTGTAATATTATATGTGAATAATTAATTATTGATTTATATGATGAGAAAAATATTCATTTTATGTGGATATAGATGGAGAAAATTTTTAATGTGATAATTGTTTGAAAATTGATATTTTATCTTTTCGATAAAATAATTCATTTAAATATATTATTATATTTTAATAATATAATAATGGTGATATTTTTACAATGAATGTGGGATATATGAGTATATGAGGAGGAAGAGTATTTTTGGTTACAAAATTATTTAAAACATGTTAAACATGTTTGTGGCCTCATTTATTGACTAAATTTGATTATAGCCCGTAAAATCGTTCGTTTGTGGATTTTGGTCAATTTTTTTTTGGAATTTGGAAAAACTTTCTTCTGCAAAGTTGTAGAGAATGAAATTTCCTATGGAAGGAACATGAGGTTCAAATTTTTCTGATAAAAGGGCTATTTATTATGAATTATTGAAGTTTTGAAGTTCCAGAATAATTGATTTTTGGAGTTTAAAATATTTATTTTAAGAAAAACATTTTTTACATTTTGTGGGCCTCATTAAACATGTGTTAAGTTGATGAATTCAGATTCTTGGTGTGCGTAAGAAATTTGTTTAATTATATTATTATTTTATTAAATTTTCTGCTTTGGTGTTCTAAGCATTTTCCTATAAATAGGGTGCTTAGGTTAGAATTGAAAATCACACCAGAAATTGAAGTTTTCTCTCTCTTTCTCTCTTTATATTATCGAGTGTATTCTTTTGAGTATTTTGATACTTTGAGTGTTCTTATCGGTGCAAGTTCCTTCAAAGACTATATTCATATTCCAATCGTAAGTCTTGTCTTTTCGAGGTAAGAATGTTATTTTTTTAAAAAATGATATTATTTATTTCAATATCATTATCTTGGGAATATTGGTAATATTTTTTTTTGTGAAATTATTGTCTTTTTGGTGTCGGGGTTCTTATTCACGATACTTGATCTTTATTCACGAATACTGAGACTATTCACGTAAAAATTAAATTTTTATTTTTGTTCAAAATATCTAGTATGGATACTAGCTTTGATTGTATCCATATTTTGATCATTCTTGAATTTTACTTCACTATGATTATTAATGAAGTATTTTTGAACTCGGATTGTTTAAAAGTATTTAATCCTTAATATTTGTTCTTTTGTTTCACCGAATTCGCTTTTCTTTAAAATATTTTTTATCATCCTCAAATCTAAATGATGATATTATTGAATATCTTTGGCCAGAAGTGCAAAAGATGGTTGATTTTCTTATGAATATCTTTGGTCCAGTAGTGCAAAGATGAGCAAAATGTTGAGATGAACACGACTAATTGATGAATATCTTTGGCCTGTAGTGCAAAGATGAATATTTGATTCAAGATTTATATTGATTGATGTTATAGGGATAAAATATTTGTAAGACCCCAACTTTTATGAATAAAAATGAATTTTTTATAAAATATCATTTTTGAATATTATGGAATAATTTGATATAATGTTATAGTTGTGGGTAGTATTTATAAATTCTGCAAAGTATGCAAGTTGTTATATTATATTCGATTGGTCGGGGAATATTCGTTTTAGCGGGGAATATTCGACAAATGCAAGACAATCATTGATGGACCCCACAATGTAATTATCATTTGATCGAGAAAATGACAAAAAATATTTTATTAAAATTACGGCAGAAGTTTTACTGAATTACTTGTTGAACTACTTTCGGTAGTAAAAGACGCGATGTACGGCGTGGTTGCATAGTAGCACACGGTATTGATTATTGATGCTTACGTGGGAAGTCACTTAGTTTTGTTCAATTATTGCTATAGTAATTATTGCGTATAAGATTCACGTTATTTGATTCAATTATTGTCGATATTTTATATATTATTAAATCAATAATTGAAATGACAGAGTTATTAATATTATAAATTGCAATATTAACGATGTCTGAAGTTCTGCTCGAGAGAGTTTGGTCACCTAATCAATTGCTACCAATAGGAGAAATCCTTATCAAAAAACTCCTCTTTCCCGGAACGACTAACTCGGTCGATTAATATTGTGAATTATAATAAAGATGATAAATGTTGTTAAAATTATTAAGGTGATTTTTATAAATTTTGCTTATTTTATGGACCCCTATTTACCCAATTTTCAAAATAATAGGTAAAAATTATTTTTAAAGTGGGGCCCATATGTAGGAGCACATGTGTTGAAGAATTGATTTTTAAAATGGGGTTACGATATAGGAGAGAATTGTTATATATGATGTGTGTGTGTGTGTGTATATATATATATATATATATATATATATATATATATATATATATATATATGAGTGAAAAATGACGGGGAAAAGAAAAGAGTGAAAGTGATAGTGTGATAGTGATGGGTAAGAAATAGTGAATTTGATTATTGGGTGTGTGGGGATTGATGTTGATTATGGGGAGAAAAAAATAAGTTGTTGATATATATTATATATATATTTATTTATTTATTTATTTGGCATGTGTATATATATATATTATATTATATTGTTAGTGGTTTGAATTAAGTTGAATTATGTTATATAAATATAATATATATATATATATATAATATATTATATTTTATTTAAAAATTTTGCTTTAAATATAGTAATCATCCGATTAAAAGTAAATCAATCGGGACCATTCATGAATTAATTCTTATCGATTTCATTTTTTCTATAAATAAAGCTCATTCCTTCATTATTTTCTTACGAATTCAACGAAACTCTGTAGAGAAATTATAGAAAACTATAGAAAAGTATTATCTACTTCCCTACTCTTATATCCAGTTCTTTTCTTCGGTAAGGAATATTATTCTTTTTGTATTCATGAAGAGAATCAATTGTTATTCCATTTCTTATTATTCTGTTGGAATAACTCAGATACGTGCTACCCTATACCGGTTCCGCCTCTATTATTCTGTCTTTATTATTCTGCATTTGGAACATCCTCGTTACATGCATTTTACGCCGGACACAGTTCCGTTTTTATTATTCTGTTGGAATATCACATCATGTATTTTACACCGGACCGGTTCCGCCTTTTATTATTCTCGTATTTATTATTACTCGTTGGAATAACTTGTTTCATGCGAAGTACTGCATGCACGGTGATTTCTGTTGTTATTCCATTCTTTATTATTCTTTGTTGAACATCCCATCGATTGTGATTTTCACCGACTCGTTCCGTTATTATTATTCTTGTGACGCCCCCAAAATTAGGTATACGCCACCCATTTTGGGTCGCCACTTATACGGGTACATAAATTCAAATACAAACTTAATTATACATCCGTCGTAACATATACTGACAATACATAAACCGAGAGTTCTAATAGGAATATTGTCATTTAGACAATATCCATACTCAAGAGTCCTCATTACATTTATTGTCACACTATTTAATGTAATAGTAAGGACTACTAATGCTATCTTCGGACCATCACTCTTTTCCCCGACTCGCGTCCCAACTATATTCTCATTTCCTGAAGAAATAGAAATGAAAGAAAGAAAGGGTGAGCTCAACTAGCCCAAGAAGAAATATTATAACTAAGATAATGCGAATAAATTATCAATAGTCTTGAATAATGTTAAACCGATAAAATACAATAGACAACCAGGTTTAATCAGCAGCTGAATATCGCAATCCATTAAAAGAGTCGAGTGAAAATAAAGTCTACTATCTTTTAGGTTTTAAAAGGTTTTCATCAATTTTATCACTAAGACTCAGTTTAATGAATAAACCACAATATCTAATCATCCCTGTACCACTGTCGAGGATTTTCATCAAATTATCAATGGTCATTAACTATACCGAATCACCCCCGGTCATAATCATACCAAAAACTATCCATCATCGCATTACGTGCCATCGAAGACTTTTGTCACATCATTTATATCAAGCCATGATTATACCGAATGATCTCTCTCGTCATAATCATACTAAGTTCATCTATGCATCGTAAGCCAAAGATAACATAATATAACATGAGGATGATGACAATGACATAATAATTCACTAAAACAAGTTCACGAATTAATTTATTCAGAAACTAATAACGTCCCAAATTGTCAACATGATCTTTGTTTTGTTAGAGTAAAATTCAAGAATGATCGGAAGAATATTTCCATGAAAAGATACTTTGGATGAAATGCAAATATCAAGAATATTCTACTAATTTCATGGAGTATAGAAGTCAAAGTTTTAACCAACCCAGGTATAATAAAGAATGGAATAACAAAGGAAATCACCACGCATGCGGATTGGCGACAGATGCAGTTATTCCAATGTAATAATAATAACGGAACCAGTCGTGTGAAATTACACCGGCGTGATGTTCCAATGTAATAATAAAGATGGAACCCGGATCCGGTGTAAAACACACGTATAAGATATTCCAACAGAATGATAAAGATTTTAACCAGTCCTGTAAAAAACACACGATGTGGATGTTCCAACAGAATAATAAAGATTTTAACCAGTCCCAAGAAAAACACACGCATGTGATGTTCCAATGTAATAATAGAAGAATGTCACCAAGTATAGGGTAAACCACGATATCTGATTATGTATAGGGTATGCGGCGTTCTGAGTTATTCCAATGTAATAATAAAGAATGGAATAACGGAGGGATTTTACCAAGTATAGGGTATGCCATGATACAAAGGTTATTCCAATGTAATAATAAAGAATGGAATAATGTAAGTTCTCTTCATGAATAAGAAAGAATAACACTCCTTACTGCACAACAAATAATATCCCTTACCTTAAAAGAACCAATATTGGAAAAGTGAAGTAGCGAGAATACTTTTCTTCTTTCTCTATATAGTTTCTCTCTGTAGAGTTTCAATGAATTCGTAAGAAATAATGAAGGAATGAGCTTTTTCTATTTATAGAAAAAACGAGGGTGGCTCTTGGTCTTAACGAAGGTCAAAATGACTCTTGATAATATCAAGAGATAACTACTATTCATGAAGGGTAATTAACCCTTGGAACACCAAAGAGGCAGTTAACTCTTGGTAATATCAAGGGACAACTACTATTTGCGAAGGGGTAATTACTTATCGACGAAGGTAATTACTATTGAAGAAGGTAATTACTATTGATGAAGGTAAATACTATCGACGAAGGTAATTACTATTCACAAAGGTAATTACTATTCACAAAGGTAAATACTATTGACGAAGGTAATTACTATTCACAAAGGTAATTACTATTCACAAAGATAAATACTATTGACGAAGAGACTCTTAGATGATGACATATGGCCTCCCCATAAAATAATCAAACTTACCACAAAACGCCTCATAATGTAATTGACTTTTATATACATCAAGGATTGAATAAATATGACCACAAATCATTTTATTTTTAATCAACACATATTTAATCTTTCAACAATTATTAATCATTTATAACTTGTCGTCTCAATTAATAATATAACATATTATACGATGATAATCTTTGTGACAATAATTGAATCAATAATATAAGAGATATGATGCAAAGAATTCATCAGTAGAATAATTGAGTATAGCTAAGTGACTTCACGTAAAGATCAATAATCAATACCGTAGTGTCTTCTACTACGCAACCACGCCAGACATCGTACTTTTTTACTATCGGATAGTTCAACAGTTTTAACGGTAACACCTCTGCCGTTATTTTTATAGAAAGATAATTTTGTCGTTTTCTAACTACGACAAATACTTTAATAAGGGGTCCACCATTGATTGAGCCGTCGTCATTTAATATTCCCCGACAAAAAGAATATTCCCAATTAAACGAATATTTTATAACAACTTGCTTACTTTGTAAAATTTATAAATATTACCCACAACTATAACATTATATCAAATTTATTCCATAATATTCAAAAATAATATTTATAGAAAATTCATCTTTATTTATAAAAAGTCGGGTCTTACAATTACATTGGAATAACTTTGTCATCGCCAAGTCTGCGTGCGTGATGATTTCTTTTTGTTATTCCATTCGTTATTATACTCGGTTAGTTAAAATTTTGACTTCTATATTCCATGAAATTAGTGGAATATCCTCGATATTCAAGCTTCATCCAAAGATTTTTCATGGAAATATTCTTCCGAGCATTCTTGAATTTTACTCTACAAAACAAAGATCATGTTGACAATTTGGACGTTATTAGTTCTGAATAACTTAATTCTTGAACTTGTTTTATCAATTTTATATCATTGTCATCATCCTCATGTTTTATATTTTTTTAAAGTCATCTATGGCCCGTAGAGCATGGATGGACTTTGTATGATTATGACTGGGGATTATTCGATGTAATCACGTTAATCGTAATGTAACAAGTGATGTGGTAAAAGTCCTCATTGGCCCGTAGTGCATTGATGGACAGTTTGTTGGCACGATCGTGACCATTGATGAATATACAAATATCCTTGGCCGTAGTGCTTGGTATGGAATTTGTGGTCCTCGACCACTAATGAATATCATTGTAGTAGTAGTGCGGGGATGATGTGGATTATTTATTGAATTGAGTCCTGTTGATAAAAGTGATGAAAAACCTTTTAAATCATAAAAGATAGTAGATTTTATTTTCTACTTGACTCTTTTAATGGATTGTTTGTTCATTGCAGCTTAAACTTGATGTCTATCAGTATTTTATCGGTTTAACATTGTTGAGGACTAATGATAACTTATTCTCGCATTATCTTAGTCATAATATTTCTTCTTTGGGCTAGTTGAGCTCACCTTTCTTTCTTTCAATTATTCTTCTTTGAGAAATGAGAACGTAGGTCGGACTAGTCGGGGAATGGGTGACGGTCGTATAATAGTATTAGTAGTCCTCATTATTACTGTTAAAAGTGTGACAATAAATGTAATGAGGACTCTATTTGAGAATGTATATTATTTGTAAGACAATATTTGTATTTAAACTCACAGCATGTGTTTTGTCGTATTTTACACGATTGCTGTATTATTAGTTTGTATTTGAATTTTGTACCATGTATTTGGCGACTCAAGATGGGTGATGTATACCTATTTTGGGGGCGTCACAATATTGATGATGGACTTTTAAATTCATAGATAATAATAGATTACCTTCTCTACATAACTCTTCTATGAATTATTATTTCCGCTGCGAATATTGATATGAAACTTATTGTCTATTGTATTTTATCAGATTTTTCCCTTATGAAGACTAACGATAATTTGTTCTATATTATTTTAGTCATAATATTCTTTACTGGGCTAGTTTTGCTCACCCTTTTCCTTTTTGTTCCATTTTTCTTCTCGGGAGGCGAGAATGTATGGCGAATCTTAATCGAATTGTGGAATGATGGTTCTAGAAGTTGTTTTAGTAGTCCTCACCATTTTGTAAAATAATGTACCAATAATTATAATGAGGACTTATTTGGGTGTGAATATTATACAGATGACAATATTTGATTTAAACTTCAGCTTTATATGTTGTATGAATAAAGTTGTAGTTGTTTACGTACTCATGTTATTGATGACTTAAAATGGGTGATGTATACCTATTTTTTTGGGGCGTCACAATTCTTAAGTAGTAAAAATTATTTTCTTATAAAATATAAAAATTATGAAATAAGACATTTCTTTGTAATAGATTAGGTATGATCTAATAATTCAACTTCAATAATGTCTTTTATTTCAAATTAGGTTGTGACATGATCAAAATATTATAATATTATTTAATATCGTACTCATATTATCTAAAATATAAAATCTTTGTTGACTTTTTAACATTAATATATGATGCAACATATATTAGAAGTATTTTATCAAAGTTTTGGTAAAAAGTCTATAAAAATTTGTTACTTATTTCATGGAGTCTTTAAAAATAATTTTAAAAGTCATTAAAATTCACAAACTCTACAAAAATTTGTTACTTAAAAATGTATTTAAAAGTCATTATTGAATACACCCTCCTTATTTTGTGTTTTCTTAAGGGTCTTTTTTTCTATTGTGTCAGTTTGTAATAAATATCTTTTAATGGTTAAATTGATCATTTTTAATATAAATATATATTTATATATATAAATTTTAATTACGATAATGATGAGTATATCGTAAAAATTTATTAATTTTAAAAATAATTAATTTAATAAAAAAAAGCAAAGTAAAATATTTATTATGAAATGAAAGGAGTAGAGTAGTAGTGTAGTTTGTTAATTTAATGGGGCTTGTGATTTTTAAAGATTGTGGCCAACATCCAACGACCACACGGATGGAATGACAAAAACACCCTTGAGTTTTCAGTTTTTTAACCATCGCTATTCTGATCTAAAAGAAGAAAAGGAAAAAAGAAAAGGGAATGCAGGTGATTTAGAGTAAGAGTATTGGTATTCGTATTGGTATTGAAGACGAAGACACCTGGTAATTCTATTGCATTCCATGTGAATGAAGGATCCACGCCTTAGCCTTACTGGCTCTCTCTTTTAGTGGAGTTTGAAGACGTACGGAGATGGTGATGTTGGATCGATGCATATTAGAGAGGTACGTACAAATATCTTTTCCTTTACCTTCTTTATTCATCTTGATTAATAAATACTACTACAAATTATTGTGTTTAGAACATACATACACATTCAATCTAAAATTCTTTTACATTTTGAAGGTTTGGTTTTACATAGTCAAAACAAGCTTTTACATTTATGCACTTAATTTCTCACTTTTTCAAAATACTAATAATTATATATCGAGCGTGCAAAGTCCTTGATGATGATTTTCTGAAATCAAAGGTATCAACAGCAACAACTCTGTCAGCAAATGAAATGGTCTCCAAAAGCCACTTACACCTCTCGCCTTAATTTCTTCTACCACTTTTTCGTCTTTTTTCACAAGGAAAGGAGGACGGACAACCCATATACTTTAACCACCGAGGAAAGGAAGTTTTTTAGACCAAAAGTAACCGACCAAAGCAAAGTAGCCATTGAAGAATCCGATGCAATGCCCTTTCTTTTTTACTACTGTCTAGTGTGTGCTCTATATATTAGCTAGCTGCCTGCTCGTAGCCGTAGCCCTCTCTCTAAAGTTAGAGAGTGAGCGTTCGCTCTGCTACTGATTTCCTTTTATGTAGGTCGTGTGTTTGTTACTTGGACCCTTTATAATAATAATAATAATAATAATACAATATCGATCTGCTACAAATGTTTTATCTCTTACACATTTTAAGGTTCATGTAAAGAGTCCATCTCTAGTATTTAATTTCTCAAAACAAGTGTGTATTATAAAAAAGTTAAAAAAAAAAAAGCATTTTCTTATTCTGCAGGCAGGCAGGCAGGCAGTAGTAGTCTTTTAAGTTGCATGTGCTATTGGGGGTTCCACGAGCTTAAAAAGTGGAGTGGGGGGATGGGGAGTAGAATGTATGAAAAGCAAGCATCAGTTCTCACATGCAAAAGGATTTGAAGCTCCGGAAAATTTAAGTTTGATTATAGATGGGGATGAAGGGATATTTTGACCAATCCATCTTTCTTTCTCGCCCATTTTGTTCAATTCGATCTGAAGATCTCTCTTTCCCACTCACAAACAAAATACTACTACTTAGTTGACCAAGCTCGGCTGGCTCAATTTTTTGTTCAGCTTGGGCTCACTCCCAAATAGATTTTGAGCGAGATTTAGAGCTTTAAATGGACCCAATTAACAGTCCTGTCCTAGCACCGATTCCTGTATAGCTCTAAGGTGATTTACATATAGATTTTCAGTTCTTCCATTTTAGTTCGGGATGAAAGGGGAAAAAAATTGGAGAATGAAAGAAACCCAAGATATTGGTTTATAAGTAGGGCAATTATGTATTTGTCGGGGGTAGGAGGGAGGAGAGGTTGTTGGGCTGGTTTCTGACAGTTATTCCTTGGTTAACTATTTAATTAGGGACAATTATATTTTCTATTACATTTTAAAAAATAATTACATAAAAAGTCTACAAATAAAATAATTACAAAAAAGTGCATATGCAATATTTAATTACAAAAAAGAGTGCAATCTTATCCCTTTTATTTAGTTGAGTGATTTAATGAGTTATTGATAATGACCATGTTTGTAGGGATTTAAATTTTATCTCTCTCTCATCAACCTCCATTTTATCTCTACACCCTCTCCTTCCCCTTCCACCGCCTCCCTTCTCCTCCCCCGCCCACGCCCCACCACCTCCATCCGCCTCCCACCGCCATCCCCCTCCTCCCGCCCCCTTTCTCCACCCCACCCCGCCCCCGCCTCCGCCTCCCTTCTCCTCGCCCGCCCACGCCCCACCACCTCCATCCGCCTCCCACCGCCACCCCCCTCCTCCCGCCTCCCTTTCTCCACCCCACCCCCCCCCTCCTCCCTCCCTCCCTCCCCTTCCTCTTCCTCCGTCTCCCTTCTCCTCCCCCTCCCACGCCCCACCACCTCCATCCGCCTCACCGCCATCCCCTCCTCCCGCCTCCCTTTCTCCACCCCACCCCTCCCTCCCTCCCCTCCCTCCCTCCCTCCCTCCCTTCCTCTTCCTCCGTCTCCTCCTCCCCAGATCGATTCAAGATGGCCGTCGGTGGAGACCCCTGGCCACTAGCCATGCGATGGAGGCCCCTCCACCACTCTTTGCTTCCCCTCCACCACCGATCCGTTCTCCAACTCTACCGGTAATCAAACCTTAATATGTTGGTAACTAAATAGGCATACTAAGGTAACCAAATCTTAGCTCCTTCCGATAAGGTAACCAAATTTTATGCAGTTGGTTACTAAACCTTCCGATAAGGTAACCAATTTAGTTTATTAGGTTACTAATTTATTTTGGATGTGATGCAGTTGGTAACCAAATTTCATATAGTTGGTTACAAACTATTTGATAAGGTAATCAATTCAGTTTTATTTGATTACCAATTTTATTTTAAATGTGATGCAGTTACTAGTCAAAATTCGTATAAAGATAACCATTTCAATTTTTGTGGGTAACCAAATCGTCAAAAGAAATTCAGAATAGCAACTCCGGCGGCGGCGATGTGGCGGCGGCAGCGGTGGCGGCGAGAGGAGGATGATGAACATTAACTCCTTCATAATTTTTTATTTTTAATTTTCTCTTTTTGATTTGAATTTTGAAACATGGATTTGAAATTGTTGTTAGAGACAAGATTTGAATTTGAATTTGAATTATTAGTTATCCTTGATTTTAGGTTTCCTTATTAATGTGAATTGTACTATTTTTGTAATAATTACATTCTTTTTGTAATTATTTAGTTGATGCACTTTTCTTGTAATTACTTTCTATTTGTTGTATACTTATGTAAAGGACCCATTTAATTATGCAGCGTACTCTATCTATCCTCGCTCCTTAGTCCTTACTATACAGCCCATTGCAAGATGACTGTAATTTACCAGCAGAACATGGTATAAACTCTAATATGCTATTCATGCTTAAATAAGCTTTTGGATTATCCTCGAAACATCATAAAGCCAATTATTTTCACAAGTTCGAAACAAACAAAAAAATTTGGAAAACATAATAAATTCAAAAGAGTTGGAGCCCAAATGCAATTATTGAAAGACATTTTTTCAGCTAAATAATATCAGAAATTGCATGGAAGCAATAACAGATTCTTAAAACAAATAAAAGAATCCTAAATCAAGTAGGTGGAGGAAAATAACTCCACAGTCATCCTGTAGAGGACTACGCATCAAAACAAACTTCTCTTATTCTCCATATTGAATGGTAAACTAGGAATAAGATGCTCTTTATAGATACCAAAAAGAAATGAAAAGAAAAACTAACTAGAAAGCAGTTAATAAGAAACAGGCATAATGACTCATCTCATGCAGTTGACGCAGATTCTGTTTCCTTAACTTGCTAGCCTTCACTAGTAGACAAGGAAGCCTCAGGTTTAGACGCAGCATCTTTAGGAGATGAGCTGGGCTTGTCCCCGGAAGCAGCTGGTGATACTGGTGCTTCAGCATTTTTCCCATCCTTAGCTGCTGCTGGGGAAGCATCTTTCTCATCCTTGTCTGCTGCTGAGGCAACATCTTTGCCACCCTTAGCTTCTGCTTGGGAAGCATCTTTCCCATCCTTTGTATCTTTAACATCTTTCGGGTCTTTTCCATCTTTTGCAGGAGGAGGAGGTGGGAGCATATGAGGTGGAGGGTTCTGCTTCAGCTTCAACAGCATTTGCCTCATTCTCGTAAGATCAGTGGGTTTGCCAGGCTTTGGCCCCTGGATGACCACTATTGAAGTCTTTTTCTTTTCCTCCTTCTTCCCTCGCTTCTTCATAGTAGCAACCTCACGAGGAATGATCTCCCCAATTGCTTTCCAGTACTGTTTGTCAGCTTCCTTGTGGAACTTCTCTTGATTGGCCAGGTATAGCTGTCCCAATACACAAAATCATGTTATGACACAAAAATCATACAAATGCTTATGGAGGAATAAGAAATATCATTATCAGCAGTTTACCTTCTCTCTTTCTCTGTTATGAGCCTTGTTAGTTTCACAGTTGACCTTCCTTTTCTCAGTAAAAGCTCGCTTATACTCATCAGCTTCATTGATTATCTGATTCCGCATCTCCTTTTCCTTCTTTTCCTTCTCCTCGAGATAAATAGCATTTTGGCTACACAAATAATTTAAAATTGTTAGAAGCCACAAATTTATAGTAACCTTAAACTTAATATTGAATTAACTTAATATCACAACCCCATTGGATGGAAGAACCACAGGGGACCATACGGTCCAACAAAAATACTTTAACTTGATCCAAACAAACCAAGAAAAATATCGAGTATAACGCAGCATATAATTTAATTCTTGCATACTACAAAAAAAATTCAACAAAAGCCAACCTACCATCACTAACCTAAGGATAAAATGAAGCATCAGGGAACTAGGAAACAAGAAAGGAAAAATAAAAGAGAGGAACAAAAGCGGATCCTTTCAATCTGTTCAAGGATAACCTCTTTAAAGATGGTAAAAGCATTACAACTAGTTCCTAACCCTAGGACGAAGCACAATTTAACTTGTCTGGGCTACACAAAGGTCTATGGACAAGCGAGGAACACCTGCTTCATAGAATTAATTGGGTCACAACATTACACAAAATCTGCAAAAAGCAATAATCCAGTGGTTTAGTTCAGATCAACACCTATTAGGACATATATGGTAAACCATTAAAATAAGTACATATGACAATGATATGGCCGATTGCCAATGACAAAAGTTTTAACTGTCAGCGGTACAAAAACATACGAAAATCAATTAAGGTATCAAATGGCCTCAATTAATTGAACTGGCCCAATACTGACCTAGCTGATTTCTTGTTATGATCCCATAAGCAGGGCGGACCAATGTTACTTATCCAAAAAATTAAATAAAAATATTGACCTATTTGATTCCACTGCTTAAAATCTTTTTGCTCGTCACAAAAGGCATATCCTCATATTACAGATATCCATACAAAGTTTTGTTGTTCATACTTCCTCCAGGTCCCAACCCCAAAGAACATCCTTTAGGCTATTTTAAGTGATTTAAGTAACATATTCTTTGTTCTAAAAAGCTCAAACAAACTAAATTTGAGTCAGACCTATTACCTACAGATTTTCTGCTTCCTGAATGTTAGCAAGCTTATTGATATTGGTCTCACAGCGTGACACTATCAAGCATCTCCCACAGTTTTCTAGGATTCCGTAATTTTAATAAATTCAACATCATTTTGTACTACTTGATTGCAAGGCAAGGCCTTAATTGTAATTTTTATCCAAACAATTTAATATTTTCTTTTCGTAAATTCTTAGCCATATATCTTATTCTGAATTCATCAATCAACTAATAAGTAAATAAAAATCTTAATCTACTCAGCTATAGGATTATTCAATAAAATAGTCATAAGGCCCTCATAGCTAATTTCGGTAAAGGGCGTAAAATGAAGCGAAATAATTAAGGTTCGATTCGATTCTTTCCATTTTCGATTAAAAGTTCGATTCGAATTCAATTCCGAAATATAAATGAGTCAAATATGAAGCGTATTTTAAAGTTCGATAAATTACTTGAACCTCCTCAAATTATAATTTTCTTTTTATACTGGATCATATTCGTTAGAAAAGTTCAAACCGCTTTCGACTCGATTCGAATCGTGCTTTCATTTCTATAGCTAAATGAAAGATCAATCAAACCTTATTTTATACTTCGATAAATTTTGTGAACCAAAATCGAAGATTTCAATCTTTCTTGATCGACTTCGATTCGTTTAGAATCTAATTTCAGGTAGTCCATGAAAGAGTCTTTGTCTCTGTAGGTTAGTGAATTGAGAAAAGGAGGATTTTCTTATAAGTTACTTCATATTCCAGGGGATAAAAGAACAAGAATGGGAATGCCATCTGACTCGTCAGTCTTCATCCTTTCTTCAAACCCTGAACAAATCTCAGTTTCACTACTTTATGTTTTCTTTAGATATCATCATCAACACAAATGAGTTCAACGCGAATTGCTGTTCGCATCGTTAAGATTTAACCTTGTACATTGAATGATTAAATCTAGCTGCGGCACAATTGAAGCTTGATCATCTATGGATGCATTTAAGCCGTCATTCCGCCATTACAAAAGTTACAAGTAACATCCATTATGAACTAATAATCACAATCCACTTAAAAATATTACTAAATAAATAAGAAATGCATTCAGTAATAAAATCCACACAAACCAGATTGATGAAAACACAATCCAATTCAGCCCTGCATAATAAACTAACCTGCTTTTCTAATAAGTATAAATAGATCAAAAAACAACGCAGATGCGCAGAATCAACGTAAAAATATGAGACGAACTCACCGGCGCCACTCACGAAAAGCAGAGCCTTCTCGCATCTGGTTAGGGTCAGGGAGTATCGGACCTTCATTGGAAGAAGAGAAGATTCCCTCGGTATCAGCTCCTAGATCGTAGGGTTCCGGAGCATTGCCGTTGGATTCGGGGGCAGCTGAGGACTCGAACGGCGAGGGATGGTATCCATAGTCCTGCGACGAATGCATGGTGGTGTTGTTGGAGCCGGGAAATTCGTCGTGGAAATTAGGCGTAGCGGCAGGATCGTCGAAGTCGTAGCGTTGGGAAGCGAGACGCGAATCAATGCCAATGTAGGCGCCATCGTCGTCGTCGTCGTCGTCGAAGGGAACAGCCGTCGATTCAACCTGCTCTCGTCCACCTCCACCTCCTTCGTCGCCGCCGTACATAGCATCAAATGCCTCCATTTTCTATCTCTATATCAATATCTATGTAATATAAGTATAGTATATTTTTGTGAGTTAAAAAAATGAGAGAAACCTGGGGAACGGAACAGAGTTAAGTTGTGGATTCTCTCTCCGTATGCGTGCGTGGAGACTGGAGAATGAAATAAGGTGTCAACTGAAAACTGCGTTGAATGAATCTAATCTGGGAATTAAACGACGTCGTGCCCTACTTACTTTCATCCATGCCACGTTGATAATTTTAATTGGAACATCCATCACATGTTTATAGTCGTAGAAGGCTTGAGGTTTTCTTTTTTATCATGGTCAGAAGTGTAGCAAACTATATATATATGTATATATATATATATATTCATTCCCACCAGCCAACAGAAGCCATATCCTTGCCCTTGGGAAGGAAAAGAGTTCTGCCGAAGATACTAACAAACACCAGTTCCTAGAACTTGGGAAGCCGGTTTTTTTCCTGCTCTATTTTGAGATATATATCGCCTGCCTTTATCAAGAAATGTAGTTTCAGTAATCTGAATCTTTCTCCTCATCTATGTACTTCCGAGTTTTGCGTACGTAGCCTGACATTGAAGAACAATAATTTTTACTTGTTAATTTCTATTCTGTTGCTTCTCTTGTGGCTACTTTGACATGTTACTCGGCTGTCTCTTAGTTTATAATTCATGTTTACATCAGATAAGTTCTATATATTATATATATAAATATTCTCAGTTTTCCCAAGTTGCAAATATATATATATATATAGTTATACTTATTCCTAACACACGTGTTAATTTTTTACTTTCTTAATTATGCCAATCCAACAAGCTTCTCACTAATCTCCCATAACTTGCGTGCCTTCTCGGCATCACTGGCTTCTTGAGAAAGCTGGTTCTCGAATGAGGCAGAGTTGGAGTTCCAGCTCCAGTATACACCAGATTTTGATAGGCTTGGGTCACTTACTACCTGATCCAGCAAGGATGGTTTAGTTGATAATGATATACCACTGAAACTGAATAATGAAATCCTGTTTTGATTTATATATACCGAGTACTGACCTGTGCTAGTCTTTTTCCAGCTTCTTCTTCAGAGACGTAACCTTTGGTGATGTACTTTTGAAAAGGTGGGAAGAGAAGCCTGAACAACGGAATGTGTTCCCTAAACAAGCCTGTCGTAGCAATGCATCCAGGGTAGAGGGATGCGAAGGTGATTCCAGTCTCCTCATGGAAGCGTCTATGGAACTCTTGCATGGTAAGCATGTTGCAAACTTTGCTGTCCTTGTAGGCCTTGGCACCATCAAATTCTCCCCCATCTATCATAGGTGAATTGTTTAAGCCATTTAATCCACCTGCTAGTCCCCTCAGATCCCCAAGGTTTGCCTTTGGAGGCACGTTACCAGCCAAGGTGTTTGTGTTTCCTGTAGTTTTAGCCAGAGCAAACCACATTTACTTAACTACCATGGTTCATGGCAACTTATTGATTCTTTGCATATAAACCCATGTAAGAAACTGTTTTAGTTTTAGAACTTTCTTCATTAGAATACGACTGTTATGAGTAAAAAAGAATAGAACTAGGGTATGTTAGTTTCCTGTTCCACCAATGTAATATTAGAGACAAAACAGTTGGAGGGAGGGATTTTGAGATACAAATTTAAGACCTTCCTATGAAAAATGAAATATTTTTGTGAAGTTGCACTATTCACCAAAACTTCTTCCTAAATATTTAATGTAAAAAAGTTCACTTTCTAAAATATAATTAAACGTGAAATTCTAATCAGCAATTGACCATTTCTTGCTCTGGGCTTTTACACCCAACTTCACTCCTACTTTCTTTGAAAACAAATTCAAGAATATAATTTCTGGATTTGATCATAGCAGTCTTTGAGATCTTATGATAAATTCGTTAACCAGGTCATCTGAATGTAAAGCTGTATGTCCAACTGTTGCAATTGTTAAATGTTTAACCAAAACTAGTACCTGTTATGGAGCCAACAATGATGAAGCGTTTAAATGGATAGTCTGATTCTTTCATGTCATCTAACAGCAGCCGTGAGAGGAGGAAGTGTCCAAGATGGTTCGTGCCAACGCTTACTTCAAATCCTTCAGCTGTATAAGTTGGATCTTTTGCAGTTGGCAAGTAAATGGCAGCGTTGCATACTAGCGCATCAAGTGGTCTCCCTGAACGTTTAAAGGAATCTGCAAATTGCCGGACACTTTCAAGGGAAGAAAGATCAAGGTGCATAATTGTGTAGTTTTCTTTAGCAATGCCAACTGATTTAGCAGCCCTCTCAGCCTTGAGAAAATTCCTGCACGCCATAATTATGTGCCATTTCCCTGTTTCAGCTAGTGCTTTGGCTGTAGCTAGTCCCAAGCCAGAGGAGGCTCCGGTAATAATTACATTGCCTTTCCTCAGTGTTTTCTTCCTTTCTGATGCAGCCTGGTTGATAGCTGGAGTTGTAGCTGCTGTCTGGGCTCTAATGGGGCCAACTAGTTTCCTATTGAATCCCTGTGACCAAAGACCACTAGAAATAGTCATTATTGATTGTTGTAAAGGTTCTCAATCTTCAACTGTTCCTTTTAAGAACAAATAACCCCCAGTTTTTCATAGTTTTAAGGGTTAGCATGCTGCTATTTCTGCTTACATATAAGCATATCCACACCCTTCTAAACCCTTCTAAATAGTTTTTGTGCGTAAAATAGGAAATTAGTAGTCTAGCAATGAATCTTGGACACACTGATACTGAGTATCAGAGACATTCTGGAATTGAGAAATTCTATCTTGCCCACGACCTCTGGGTGTCAATAAGCATATGCTGGAGCAGAAATAGTCACCCTTAAACTATATTTGAACTCTTTCCATTGTGTTTCCCTTAATTATCTGAAGAGTCTCTTGGTAGTCCAACCAACTCTGAACCAATCCGAGTTGGAATGACCTAGAAAGGATTATGCTGCATGTCACATAAAAGATAAGCATACTTCTGTAAGATCCTCTCCTCTCCCTGAATCAAACTGCCTAGAAATTACTATGTTCTAGTCATGTATACACACACACACACACATAATTGAATAATTGATATACATGCAGGACACTAAATCAGGATTTGATTATTTATTGGTAGGGATGACCCCAAACTCCTCACCCACAAAACATTTAATTTAATGGATTTAACTTCTAGGAAAAATTATAAGATAGTTTTACAGAAAATTATACTAGCAGTTATCTCTACTTGAAGGCTGCAATAACAAAACAAAAAAAAAGTCCAATTTTTAGTGAATTTGTTTTTTAGTTTTTAGTATGTGTCACTGTCATATATATGAACCACAAACCCCTACATTTGTTCAAATACTTCATGAGAAAAATATTAATATGTTTTACTTACAAAAGAGTGAAGGATACTTGATTTACATGCAAAATTTGTTGACTTCTTGTTCCAGATAATTTAGTTGTAATGATAAAAAAAATAGGTAATGCTTTTCATGCAGGGTTCATTTGTTGTCTCTAATTAAATGTATGAAGCAAATTCAGGTACACAGGAAAATGTTTGTGAGTAGTATTATAATAATATTACCTTGCTTCCTATGAAGGGAGGATTGAATTCAGCTTTGAGAGTGTCAGATTTGGAAACCCCAAAGAACAATGTGTCCTTGAGAGAAAAATTGTACTTGCCCTGTCACAAAGAAAGCAAGCAAGCACAACCAAACATGAAGAATCTGCAAGTAAAAGAAGCAAATGAAAGAGATAAGACAAGTATGGGTGTATACCTCTTTGTGTGTGGAGATAGCAGCAGATGGAGGTAAAGTAGCTGCTTGAAGAGCCATGAGACTGACCAGTAAAAGAGGTAGTAGTAGATACTTCTCTCTCTCTCTCTCTCTCTCTCTCTCTCTCTCTAAATCTTTTGTTCTTTGTTCTGCTGCTTAATGTGATATGGAGCAAGCTTTCCAAAATGAGTTATTGAATTGTTCAATATATAGGTCTGGTGTGGAGAGATAAGATGATATGTTATTATGGGGGTACTGATGACTGTGTCTCAATAACCAATCAGAGTGCGAGATTTGGATTCTCCTTGAACTCTATTTAAAGTCATGGATTGGTATCTACTCTGTTCCCGCTTGCTTGCTTGTGTTGTGTTCCAGAGCTTTCCACACAGATATTCTTGGGCTGGGCCGGGCCAGAGCCAGCTCGACTTGTTAGTTAGTAATGCTACTATATTTTCCATTATTATGTTGGTAGTATACTTATTTATGTTGGAAATTACTCTTATTTTAGTGAAGTGATGGATCATATTTAAATTCGAATATCGAATTTGAATGATATCTTAAAAAATCAGTTGAATATCAAATATAAACACAGATAAAATATTTTTCTTAAATATAAATATAAATATCACTATATTGAGATTTGAGTATGTCCCTTTACAACTCTATTTAATTTTGCATAGTAATTCTACTCAGGTCAGAAAGGGTAAAAGGTCATACACAACACCGGCTCTGGACTAAAGTCCAAGGTATCCGGGTTTTAAGTACACTAAAATTGATAAATTTTTAGGGCCCTCAAAAGGTGTTTGTATTATATATATATATATATATATATATATATATATATATATATATATATAAAAACAAAATAAATTTCGATTTAACGCCGGTTTAAATTTAAAATACCCACAAAAATTTACCCGATAAACGAAATGCACCCAAATCTCAATGGCAGACTTAAAGTTTTTGAATCAGGAAAGCTCCTTTTTCATATTACACCTACACATTCAGGGAAAGTTTTTAATTTTTTTTTATGACTATCTTAATAGCAATTCGCAAAAATTTATTTTTTGTTATCACTTTAAACCCTTAAAAACTCAGACTCGGCCATGGTCATACATTATTGAAGCCAGCATATACATATACATATGTGTGTATTATACTGGTATTATGAATTTTCTCCTAATTTTCAGTACTCAAATTTATAAAACTTGAATATCCCCTTTGTACCTTACGTTTGTAATGACTGCAAGATTTAATGCGAAGAAAAGTCTTAATAATATCTTGAATGTAATCCAAGCAATCATACCAAATCCAAATTTGTTTGTACTAGTAATTACTATCATAATATACTCCCTTAGTTTTAAAATAAATGATCAATATTGACTTTATATAGTTAACTTAAAATATTTTTAAATTTAAAATTAATATAAATTTATTTTATTTTTAAATCGTATAATTATAAAAATTGTAAGTTATATATTTACTTATAAGATTTCTGACTTTCAAAAGCTAAATGAATAAAATAAATTTGAAAATACCTTATATAAATTTTAAAAAATTTATAACTTAATCTTATATTTTTGGAAATATAGACTTTCACACTCAGAAAGTAACATTTCCACTAACAAATTGATCAATAGTCGTAGTTTATGTAGAAGAAATTCAAGAAAGAAAGAAATTGATATTTTCATAATTTTTTTTTATATTTTCACATAAAAAGTTTTGCTATAGATGTATAGTGATGGTAAAAATCGTCACTATAGTATTTATAGCGACGATTTTCATGTAAAAATATTATTTTCTGTTGTAAATTTATCAGTTTTCATTCAAGAAATGAAATCAAGCCGCCGCACAATGACATCAACGTTGGGGTAGTGGTGACTTCTTAACCAGAGGTACATAATGTTGTACATATATATATAGAGAGGACTGATTCATTAATAATATTGTCAATTTAAAGTCATTTTTATAACACATCGCGATCGTCCATCCGTAGATCGAACTGTTAATAAGATTCTTGTTCGCAGTTTAATACTACGAATCGGACAAATGACAAAAAATATCCCTACTTTACATTCTTCCTCCCCGCATTATTAAACTGCGAAGCCTGAAAAATATTAAAAAAATAAAAAATTGACATCAACCAGTAAAAGTTTTTATCTTCTATCCTTTGACCCAATTAGTACCCAATTATTGATGATGCTCAAAAATTGTATATTAATCTGCCTTGGGCTCCAATTCTCATCTAGGTTTTGTTGTTCTTGGTCATATTTATGCTCTGTTTGGTTGGTTTCTACTGGTCTTTTCATTGATAAAGTGCTTTATTTTGCTTGTCTAAATTCTGGACTGAAATGATTTCCATTTTTGGGTTATTTTTGTTTTTATGAGAATTGATAGATTGATGCTGAAAATAGGGAAAATCTAAATGGTTTGATGTAAAATTATGTTATTTGAATGTATAACGTTTTTGTGGATTCGCCAGTTTCATTATGTCTTTTAATCTCGGTGGGAAGTGAAACATTCAAGCTATATAGGGTCCGTCTCCCTCAACGAATTATAGGAACCGAATTAAAAACGAACCGACTATAGTGATGATTTTTTTCGTCGCTATAGTATAGAAAGTCGATTTTTTATGTTGTACTGACGGAAAAAACTGTCGCTATAGTTAGTTCATTTTTAATTTGTTCCCTATGATTCACTTGAGAGCCTGTCCGTCTTGCTGGGTTAGTATGATAATGATAATATGTGATTCTAAATGATACTCTATTTTCCAGGTTTCACAATTTAATACTGCGATTACAAAGTCAATTTTTTTTTTCAGGTTATGCAGTTTAATATTGCGGATACAATTTTTTTTTTAAAAGTTTTTTAGGCTCCGCAGTTTAATATTGCAGATGGATGACTTGTAATAGGGAGTATTTTGGACATTTGTCTCGTCCGCAATATTAAAGTACGAAATACTGAAAACTAAACTGCGGACGATGACCCTATTAACCGTTTGATCTACGGATGGATGGTTGCGATGTGTTGTAAAAATAATCTTAAATTGAGAATGTTAACTATGGATCGATTCTCATATATATATATATATATATATATATATATAGTCTCCATCCACAAAGAACCGGTTGTTGAAGAATTCCATTTTTTACAACGCCATGTGTTCTATTTACTTTTGGATAATTTTTTTTTTTTTTTTATAAGCGGGTGAGAACATTTGTATGGTGAAAAAATAGTTCTTCCCAACAACCTAGGTTGATGTGGATGGAGATATATATATATATATATATATATATATATATATATATATATTAACAAAGTAATACTCCTAATTAAGTTATTACTTATTAACCATATCAATTTTCTTATTGCCCTGTGTATTCATAATCGTGCCGTCACAGTTAAGAAATAAATATGATCTCAGGGGACGTCTATTGGCCCCCACACATATTCTACCCACATCCCTTAATTAATCTGTTTAGATAAAATGATTATTGAAATAGTTAATGAGGAACTGTATTGTCTAAATTATACATCAAATAAATTTAAAAAAAAAAAATAATTAAAAAGTTAAAAAGTTATTGATAATTTAATCCCGGAATGACATATATACCAAACAAGAAGCATTTTGTATGGAGAGTATTCAAGACATTCTTAATTTACTTTTAAGATTCCTTAAATTACTTGAGTCCTAACTTGATCCGTTTTTAGTTCATACCAGTTTTAAAAAGAGTGCATGCAACATGCAAGGCAATTGTGTCGTATTAAATTCCAAACGCTTGTAAAATTTAGTTTGTTCAGTTTGATGATTGCGATAGTTTCAAAAGAATAGAAATTTCAGGTCTAAAGAACTTCATTTTCTCTCCTCTCCTTTGGTTATAATAATAATAAGAAACAGGAAAGGAAACGTGTGTGTGTGTATATATATATATGACTTGTAACTTGTTTTAAAATCTTATATAAGGATAAAATCATCCAAGAATAAGATATATTATTAGAATTTTATTATACATGCTAGATAATACTACTACAACAAGCAACCTGAATCGTAATGCCAATGCAAAAAGGTCTGAAAATATGGAACCTTTTTGAGGTGGTGGAGGGAAAAATGATTTGAATTCAAGATGTTTGAAAATCAGCAGCCTGGTAAGGGGAAAAAAAACAGGCTGCTTCAAAAATCGGCAACCAGTAAGAGAAGCCGAGGAGATTGTCTAAAACTATTCTCCTACAGATAAGAAAGGAGGGAAGTTGAACTAAATAAATTCAATCTTGATTCTTCCAAAGGAATGGGTTCATGGGAAAAGAAGAAGCCGATGAAGTTGAGCGTGAATCGTCTTGTTGATTTTGAGAATCAGGATTATAGAATTCCTGATGTTGAGCATTGCCAAAACAGAGATTCGAAGGCATAAAAAGATTGTTGGTGGTGTCCAAATCATCCCAAGCAGGACTACCTGTAACCCAACCAGCTGGTATTGCATCGAACCAATCCGCTCCCATATCACCCCAAACCAATTCAAATGACTCAGAAACTCCTTCCCCTGTTCCACAACTCCCTACATTTGTTTGCACTTCTTCGCCAACTGTTATATCACTCGATCCAAATCCCGAATCATCAGCTTCTGGTGGCAACTCAGTATTTGAATCCATCAAATTAAGGAATTCTGGGGCTTGTTCAGGCTGTTTTGATGATCGAGGAGTTGGTGAAGATGAGTTAGGTGCTGAAGATAATGTTCTATCTTTACCTAGGAATTGTTCAGGGAAATTAAGCCTAGCACTTTCACCTCTTAACTTGAAGGCCTCGCGATCATACGCCATGGCAGCGTCCTCGGCAGTGTCAAAGGTGCCGAGCCAGAGGCGAGTCCTGTTCCGAGGGAGACGAATCTCGGCCACCCATTTTCCCCAATGCCTTTGTCTCACTCCCCTGTATAGCTTTGTTGTGTTAATAGGTTGAACAGGTGGCCTAAACAGAGTCCCACTTTCCTGTCCGATTTTGTTCATCATCATCATCCTTCGTCTTGGACTTAAAGTCAATGCATTGCTCCAGTACTGCAGTTGTTGAATCTGCGGTGATGCCTCCAAGTCCCTGGAGAAATATGGTGGGAATCCGAACCCTTGTCGGTTTTGTTGGTGATGGGGTGCAAAAGAAATCGTTTGTTGCTGATTTTGCTGGTATGGTGGATGTAGGGGTAGAGGATTTGCTCCGAATCTTTGAAAACTTTCCATGGATTCTTGAGACCCATCAAAAGCAAATGGAAATAGCCTGGAAGATGAGGTAGATGGAGTTGAAAAAGGTACAGGTGCTGTATTATAAGAGACAGGGGAGGAGAGAGAAGGAGAAGGTGTGTGGTGAGCTAAATTAGAAGCATAGGATTGAAATGGGTTTTCTTGTTCAGGACTTTTGATCTTCTTGAAATGCCTATCATACATGGAAGCTTCTTCAAAAATTGTCATCCATTGTCTCCCCTCCAAGCCTGCGTAATCGAAGTCGCAGCCATGACCGCTGCCCCAGTCCATATCGGCCATTTTGTGAGATTCTCCCACGGCCTTTTTTGTTTTGCCAGCCATTGATTCCAACAAGAAAATGAACAATCAAAACGCCTGAAAGCTCGCCACTCGCTCTCTCAGTAATGAAGGGCTCAAATTGTTTCAAAAACAGGGGATTTAGAGGGTTTGAGGTGGGTCACACAATCAAGGAAAAAGGATTGGATTCAAGTTCATATATATATAAAAAAAGAACCCAACTTGGGGAAAACGAGGTGACGGGAATTCGAAAAAAAACAGAATTCAATTTGATAAAAAAAACTAAAAAAATGAAACCCAACTGAAAATGTGGGAATGATTATAGGTCAAACAGAAAAAATCTTAAATTGGAGAGCAGCAAACCATCCCAAATTTCTGAAGATTATGAATGGGTGGTGGTGTTTGGTGAGAGAGCGAGCGAGCGGCTTTGAAAGAAGAAAGGAGTGAATCCAAATGACTAGTGCTTGATTGTTGTTTTCTTGGTGTTACTGTGAATCTTGAAGGCGTGGAACAGAACCAGGAGCTCAAAAAGCAGACAACTCTGTCTCTAAATCAAGAAGAGGTGAGCTGAGGTGTGGTGTGGTGAGGTGAGGTGTGGTGAGGTGAGGGGTGGTTTATAACGGGAAAGCAAAAGATTTGAACGAGACTAATTACTGATCCGGATCCGGTTAGCATGAAGTTATTTTTTTGATAAGTTGATCAATTGACCAATAAAATCTTGTGTCATACAATCTCACCATCGCCACAAGATTCTATTTGGTCAATTGATCGATCAACTTATCAAAAAAATAAACTTATCAAAAAAATAAACTTCATACTAACAACTTTCACTGATTACATCTCCCTCTCTCTCTCTTCTTTTTCCTTCATAATGAGATGACAGACGGAAATTAAGAAAATGTAGTAGGGGCATAGTGAACCGGTTGGTTTGGGCTTCCTAGTTGGGCCCACGCGGCTTTCTCTTTCCATTTCCGTAGCTTCCACTCCAACCTTCTCTCTGTTTCTTTCTCCACTAAGCTTTTTCTTCTCTCTTGTTTGTTTGTGTATTATGTTAATTTGTGGGTTTTTGAAGGAAAAAGAAAAAGAAACAATTATGGAAAAATAAATTAAATAACGGGAGAAAAAAATAAAAAGTTTTCTATTCAACTGTTTGCGAGTTTATGTGAAAACTTGAATAGCTTTCTTATTTTTTATTAGTTGAAAAGAAAAAAAAAAAGAATAAAGTGAACAAAATGTGAGTAAATATTCAGATGGAGTAAAGGTGGTGAAGATTGAAGACGCTATATAAAATGTTTATGTATGGTAATAATATATGTTTAAATGTTGTTTTATTTTATTTTATTATTATAGAACTAAAGTAATAAAATTTGCTATTAGGAGGATTCCATGGCTAGCTCATATATATTAAGATGGTGTTTGTTTACTTTTTAATATCTATATATTTGATTCGTAAGATATAAATCTAAATAATTAAGAGTTGTCTTTTAATAAAAATTTAAATTTATGAAACCTCTAAATTAAATATTGTACTCCCTAAAACCATTTCAAAATTTAAGATTATTATTGATTTTTGAAAATTAATTTTAAATATTTTAAATTTTTAAATTTAAAAGTCTTTCTCAGATGTTTTATACTTTTTAAATACTAAATAACTTTTTTAAGTTCAAATGCTATTTCACTCATATAATCTAATTTATTTAGATATACTGATCATTAAGATTTTAATTATCATACATTACCTAGATCTTAATCATTTGTATATTGTCAAAGCTGAAGGAATTATTTTGAGCTACTAGTATTTTTTTCCTCCGTTTTTTCTTTCTTCTTTTTTTGAAGTAAAATAGTTACGGAACAATGTTTTGTTTGTTTGTTTGTTTATTTATTTATTTTTATTTTTTTGATTGTAAAATAATGGATATATAGAAGCAAAAACGGTTAGCAATCAAGTTAAATTAGGCGAGGATGAGTGAAATTAGTAGGGATCGGATTATATTAATCTTATAGTTGGCTTATGGCCTTATTACCTTATTTTAATTTTACCGGATAAGGATGGATTAGGATAAGTTAATGAAGTCTAAGTTGTTGAGGCTATGATTTGCAATCATGCATGAGCTTCAAATGCACACATAAAATAGAAATTGATATTTATATATTATTTTTTAATATTTTTACATGTAAAATTTACATATTAATTGACATGTCAAATTTTTATTGAATAATATATGAATCATGCATATAAAAATATTAAAAATTGATAAGAAAATATCAATTTTTTATAAAATAAGTACGTAGTATAGTACTCCTATGTATTAATCAAGCCAACCCTAGATCCTCACTTTCGGTGTAGAGTAGAGGTTCAAAATTGTTAGATACACAAAATAGTCAACTAACATAACGGTGCCTGTAGTTGTGGGTGGAATCGGCACGTGTCAGTTATCCACCGGTCGCTTTTTCTTTTTCTCTCGAACAATTCGTCTACAAACATCTAAGGTGAAGATATACTGAGCTGACACGTGGCATCAATTCTAAAATCAAAATAATATTTTATAATATACCCTCTCAATCGTGATACATTTTAACTTTTTAAAATAATAATAATAATGTGTCATATATACTTGAGAATTAAGAGCAAGAGGATAATAATAATGTGTCATATATATATATATATATAAAGATATATAGTATAATACCTTTCCGCTTAGTTTGATCGTGTATGCACGTATAGGTGAGAATGTAGTAATAGTGGTGATGGCAGCTTGATCAACTGGAGAAATAAATCGAGGGATCGTATATTGACGACAAGAGTGTAGTGGAATGTTCGGCAAGTATATATATATATATATATATATATATATGTTAACGCCAAGATCTTTTTCACGTCAATCACCAAGTCGCCACTAAATAAGCTTCAATGTCAACACTAAAAGTTCGACTACCGACCGGTCGAGGATAGCTCCCATGGTGAGTCAATAATACAAAGCGATCACAAGGTCAACAATGGAGAGAAAAATAATATCTAATGCCCGAGAGATAGAATCATAATAATGAATGTGTTACTTTACCCTCTTATGTGATCTTAGCCCCACGATACTCCACTCTTTGCCATCGTACACTCATCACTTTCCCGACACCTTTTTTTCCCACTTCCTATTATTTCAAATTAAAGTAAAGTAAATTTACTTCCACACCTCGCCACCACTGCTTTTCCACCGGCCATCATCCGAGTCCCATCCTCATTAATGCCATGCAAAAAGGTGGTACATAATAATAGTCAATCACACTGATATAATGATTACTCGTCAAAGTCAAGTTAAGGACAATTTGATAATGGGCCAATTCAACGACTAAGCCCAAATAATGGAAATGACCCAAGTGACCTGCTCCAACCAGACTTAAAGATAACACGATCCAAGGAGAGGAGCCCATTAAGTCCGGCCCAAATAAGGAAAAGGATTACGGCTCAATATTACCCCCCTAGTCTTATATTAAATGGTGTTTAATGAAAGACTATAAACAAGATAGGCCCAGACATAACAAACTATGATAAGTCATAAGAGATCCAAAGTGAAACTCACCAAAGCCCATCAAAATCAATCAAATTGATATCGTGAATATAAGTGGGAAGCCCAATAGACGCAAGCCCACATAGTGAAGATATTTAGGTCTAAAACTGATCAAACCTCTTCCCATTCATCATCATTGCAAATGAATTAAATGTGCCACCTCAATTACCGTAATCACAAGATAAAAGGTAAACTTTACCAATTCGATTTGCTTTTACTCGCTAATTTGAAATTTGAACCTCGAGCTTTCTTCTTCTCTCTCGCAAACTTCTTTCTCTCGCTTCACAAAATCTTAACAATGGTGACCGTAACCTCCGCCAAAACTCTCCCCTTCGGCAACTCCTATCAAGATCGCTTTCTCCCAACCCAAACCCTAACCAAGAGGGTTCGAGTTCCAACCCCAATCAACAACCATGGGGGAAATCCTTCTTCCGATCTCCTCCGCCTCCGATTTCTTCAAGGATCGGGGAGCAATTCCCCATGCCAACATCCGGCCTCTTCAACACGGAATCGAGATACGACGCTCAGACTCAATTATCGATTCCCGATATGTACGCCTATAAGGGCCCCCGCCCCCAAGAGCGATGATGACAGACGAAACCGACCGACGCATTGGTCGCCATGCCCGCCACTTTCCGGAAAAGGGGTTCGCTACCTTCCATGTTTTTATTATCACCTCCTAGGGTTCATAGGAGTGGGCTTCACCACCAAGTGCCCAACTCCTACATCCACATCCCGGCATTTATCGCTTTCTCGCCATGAACTAGGGATTGCTCCTCTCTGTCGACATCTTCTTCACCCTCTTTCTCACCGGTAGGTCTCGAGAACGAGGCTTCAAAATGTTGAAGCAAGCAGCCTCCCCGACCCAACACTGTGTTCGAGAGAGACTCGATGGATACTCCTTCCAAAGAACAAGGGTCAGGTACGAGAAGTGGTTTTTCATCACGGACCCGAGATCTCTTCTCTCCAGACCGACTACCTCCGGACCGGGTCTCTCACGACTTTGAGAGACATATCCGGAGGATCGGTGAGAGAGATGGCAGATTTTTTGAAGAAGATTCCTCCAAAAGAATGGAGTTTCACACTTCCGACCAAACAAGCCCTGCTATACGACCACAAATGTAAGTTTCAATAACTTTGTAATATAATTTCGAGCTATATAAGTGATACAGTGTTCGATACATGGTTTTTTGCAAGATCTCTCGATCAAACCGACTTCGGAGGTGAGAGACTGGAAGATTTTTTAGCAGGGATGAATGCAGATGCAAGTGAAGAGCATCCGGCCGAAGAATCTTCCCAGGTTAATCCCCCCACCACCGATCCACCAACTTCTTCCCTTCAAACTGATGAACCTCAAACTGACGAACCCAACATACCAAGAAAACCTCGACTCACCAAGAAAAAGATCCGCCAAACGATCCAAATCCACCCAATCAGAAACAAACCCTGAAAGTGACCCTGAAACACTTCCCGAAGCAACCCCCCAAACAACCTTCTCAACCAACCCCAATCCTCCAACTTCTGAACCTACCCCGGTGAGGAGGAGCCTACTTGATATTCCTTTGCACGATCGGCTAAGGTCCTTCGTAAAAAGAAAATAAGAACCAAGATAACCCCCGACCGCCAAGAGCTCCGAAGTTCCCACCTCTTCTACCGCCACCCTCCGACCACATCCACGTAAATCCATGTACCGACGATGAACCAACCGGTCCGTCCTCACTCCATCCCGAAAAAGAAAACATCCATCGACAAACCACCCCGGTTCATCTTCCGCACCTTCGCCAACTCCCCGAACGCACTCGCCCGATCCCCTCTCCCGAAAACCATACACGCACCTTCTCACCACCATGATGAACCTCCGCCTTTCTCCTCCAAGACAACCAACTACCGAAGTCGATCGGACGCCATGGCCTCCCCAACAATGTGGCCCCGACTCAATGCCCATTTTCCTTTCAACTGCTCAACACCTTTGTTCGTGAAACCGACGATCATCACCTGCTCGGAACAAATGAATGGGATCTACTCAAATAAGGTACGAGCTACTTCAAGCGAAGGTAAATGAGTCTCTTCTTTATTTCTCAATTTATCTTCATACTTATATATCCGAAACCGATCAAATAAGATTGGAAACACATAGGCCAATGCGGTGTTTCTGACGCCTTTCGTCCAAGGTTTCTCGGCCGAATCTGAGGAAGAGACCTCGAGGAAGGAGAATGCCACGTCAAGTCTACTTTGCCAAGGAGAAGACTCAACGTGAATGCCTTCTTCATACAAATGAAGGTCTTCAAAAGAGTTAGCCCAAGCCAAGGGAGATGTGAAGGCCTCCAAGGAAGAACTAAAGTCAACCAAAGCACAAAGATTTGAGGAGATCGCCAAAATGAATGTCGACTTGGTTCGTGAGGAGCGAAATAAGGATGGAGAAGATCGAGGAATTAAAAGTCGATGCTAAGATCTCGACCAAGACCATCCATAAGTCGGAGGCAAGCAGAGACTCGTCACATGAATAAAGCGCTCAAACTCAAGAGAGAAAATCCGAGAACTCAAGGCTCTTCGACCTCGGACCTCCTTTAACCGACGACCTTCAGCAAACAAATATGCCAAGAGTATCTCGAACTCTGACGAAATCAACGGGGAAATAATGAAGATATATTCGAGAGTTACGAGCTTTGCCAAGTCGTGGCAAAGAGAAGTCGCTCATACCAACTTGACCCATCTCTTACTCGATTCTTCGACGACGAAGATGGCGCTCAAGTCGATGTTCCCTGCTTTTGTTTTTTTCCGCCTTTAATTTATAGTATTTATAAGAATTATCCAATAGTGTAATTAGATTAAATATTAATGAAAATGGCTTCATTCCTTATGACTTCTAGATATTTATTTTCCGCCAATACTCCAATATTTATTTAAGTGAAAAGATGCACAAACTCCTTCACGGGTCAACCCGAATCATAAGTAATAACTAAACATGTCATATAATGTATAAGATGAAGTTTAAGAATGAAGCTTCCCTAACTCAACACTTAGAAAAAATTTAGGTAATAAAGTAAAGGGATACTTATTAGTTACCAAGTGTGAGATGATCTCGCTTCATTAGAATTTGTTTACCCCGAAAGGCCTAATAAAACCAAAAGATGACATTTGCTTACCACGAAGGGCCCGACAAAGTTCAAAGGATGACACTTGCCTACCCCGAAGGGCCCCGATAAGGTCTAAGTGTCGACAATTGCTTACCACGTAGGGCCCGACAACGCCTTAAAGATGACACTTGCCTACCACGGCGGGCCCGACAAGGTCTAAGTGACCACCGCCAAGAGGTCGCCATCGAATGGCCAAATAGTCCACCCAACCTCCTAACACCAACGACGTCATTTACCACGAAGGGCCCGACAAACTCATAAGGACCACTCATTTAAAAGGTCGCCATCGAATGGCCAAATGAGTCCAATTCGAACCTCCTAACACCAACGACGCTTTGCCTACCACGAAGGGCCCGACAAACTCATAAGGACCACCGCCGAAAAGGTCGCCATCGAATGGCCAAATGAGTCCACCC
Organism: Panax quinquefolius; assembly: GCA_020205615.1. Taxonomy (NCBI): domain Eukaryota; kingdom Viridiplantae; phylum Streptophyta; class Magnoliopsida; order Apiales; family Araliaceae; genus Panax; species Panax quinquefolius. Next base: position 11,181,463 of record CM035161.1, read on the forward strand.
GAACCTCCTAACACCAACGACGCTTTGCCTACCACGGCGGCCCGACAAACTCATAAGACCCACTCGCCGAAAAGGTCGCCATCGAATGGCCAAATGAGTCCACCCGAACCTCCTAACTTCGCTGAACCGATCAAATCAATGAAGACAAGATTTGTTCGAGAAAAAGGGAACTTTTATCGATGATGACATAAATATTTACAGCACTTCCAAAGTAGATCGACATCATTTCTACCGAAGTACTTCCTAAGCCCGCCAAATATGCCAAGTATTCTTAATCACGACCCATCTAATGCTTTCAATCGATAAGTTCCCGCCTCAAGACTTCAAAGGATTTCATACTGGCCCTTCCCAGCTTGGCATCGCCTTTCCCAGATTCTCGAGGTGTAGATGCTTTGCTTCTCGAGGACAAAATCTCCTACTAACCTTCAAACTTTACTCCTCATTATAATGCTTGGCCACTCTTCACGATAGTCGCTAACTGATTAAGGTCGCTTTCTTACTTCCTCAAGCAAATCAAGGTCAGCTTTTAAGCCCTTCCTCATCAGAGATCTCTCTCGAATCGGGTCGACCAAGACTTGAGATCCAATTTCAACCGACTAAGGCATCGCATTATAGGCCGCCTAAAAGGTGAATCCTCCGTAGTCCCTGAGTAGTTCGATAAGCCCATAACACGCTAAGTAGCTCCTCCGCCATCCGCCTCGGCTTCATCCAATCAAGGCTGATCCCATTCAAAGCAGCTGCTCGTGGTCACTTCAACTTGTCCATTCGACCGTGGATGAGCCATCAAGTCTTTCTCGCGTGTCAATCCCCAGCTTTTTCAAGAATGCTTCAAATTTCGATCCCACAAACCGACGTCCATTGTCTCGATATTACCACCTTAGGAATTCAAACGAAATACTACCGATTCTTTTAAAATTTCAAGCATTCCTCGTTCGCTATTAACCTAAGTGGTTTTGCTTTCACCCACTGGGTCATATAGTCGATGGCAACTATAACAAAGTCGACTTCGACCTTTTGCCTTCGGTAGTGGACCCAAAGATATCAACCCCCGCATAAAATGGGCGGGTATAGAGATAAGATCGAGTATAGCTCTTCCGTGGTCAATGGATCTGACCGCTGAGTCGACACTTCTCGCACTTTTGACGATTCAACGCTTTTTCAAGATGGTAGCCAAGAGATCCTTGTCAAAGTACTTTATAAAGCAATGACTTAGCCATATACGGTCGCCACAGATACCTTCATGTACTTCCCAAGAGCATATTCAAATTTCAGATGGAGTCGCATTTCAAGAAGTGGAGATGAGAAAGCTCTTCTAATGTAGATCCCCATCAATCGTAACAAAATTAGCACTTTTGTACTTGATTTTCAAGCAGCATCCGATCCGGCAGGTAAGACGCCATCTTCCAGATACTCTATATATGGAGTCAACCAAAGAATGTTTCGATCAATGCACATTACCGATTCATAATGGACACTAGATGTCGCAAAGTTTCTAAATAAACCGACCCATCAAAGACGTTAACATCCGTAGTGGCTAATTTGGAGAGTGCATCAAGAATTGAATTGTTATTACGCCGACCCTCAAACTCGTAGGATTGGAAATGTCAAGTTGTTCCTTCAATTTCATAGATATTTGATCATTTTTGGGCCTCGAGCTTCAGATTCCCGTAAAGTTGCTTAACGACTAACCGAGAATCATCAAGATGATTATTCTTTCAGACTTCAAGACTTTTTCGCAACAGAATCTCGCAAGTACCGCTTCATACTCACCTTTCTGTTGTTTGTCGCTTTGAACCGAAATCATGGCTCATTGCACTCTTTGAATCCTCCCACTCGCCGTATAATCCTCGCCCACCGACGTCTGTGGTAGAAGACCCATCTCGATACAAATATTCACGAACTCGTCATTAAGAACTCAGAATCGCTTCGTCTGATCCTTCACCTTCGCCACAACTTCATCACCTTCGTAAAACGAGCATTCAACAACAAAATCAGCCAAGGCTTGCCTTTCACGATGGCGGTTCGGGATGATATTCAATGAAAATTGTGACAACTCCATCGTCTACGCAATTAATCTCCCCGATACCTCGTGTTTGCCCATAATCTTCTTTAAAGGTCGATTCAGATATACTATTACCAATCTACCCCGAAGTATCGCCTAAGCTTTCGATTAGCAAGCTTATTAAAGCAAAAGCAAACTTTTCAATGTTCGCACTTTTGTTTCAAAGATCCCAAGGACACGGCTTACATAATAAACCGGTGTCAAGCTACCCCAACTTCACGCACCAAAACCGCTTCCTACCGCCAACGAACTAGTCGCTAAGTACAAATATAGGGTTCACAGAGAGCGGCTTCACCAACAAAGGCGCCAAGATAAGTAGGACTTGATGCTCGAAAGGCGCCCTCACACTCAAGTCCATCAAACGCCTTTGCATTCTTCTACTTTTTCAATGTATCAAAGAACTCCAGAGACATCTTTCCGCCGACTCGACATGAACCTCCTTAAAGTCGCAATCCTTCCAAATGACGTTGAACATCTTTAAATGATCGAGGAGTCTTCATGTTCGTGATCGCTCAATCTTCTCGTGATCGGCTTCGATTCCTCTCTCGATCGACAAGATAACCTGTAAATTTGCCAAATTTCTAGACCAAGGTGCACTTAGTGGGGTTCAATCTCAAATCAGGTCGATTTAATCGTCTCAAAGCATTCTTCTAAATCATCCAGATGTTTATGTACCAACATACTTTTGACAATCATGTCATCCACGTGACACTCCACATTCCCGCCAAATTGATATCCGAAAACACGGTTCATCATCCTCCGATATGTGGCTCCTGCATCGATGAGGCCGAAAGTCATTTTCTTATAGCATATACCGAACGATGCGTAATGAACGCCGCCTTCTCAGATATCCTCCTCAGACATGGAAATTTGATGATATCCAGAGAATGCGCCCATGAAACTTAACAAAGCATATCCCGGCGGCGCCATGAGTCAATCAATGTGGGGTAGAGGTAGAAATCCTTCTGACAAGCCTTATTTAGGTCAAGCAGTAGTCGATGCAGACTCGCCATTTACCATTCTCGCTTCGCACTAATACCACATTCGCCATCCATCAGGGTAGTCAATCTCAAAGATGAAGTCACCGCCAACAGCTTTTGCAATCTCTTCATCAATTATTCACCGACGCTCAGTGCGAAAATCCTCCTCTTCGCGCTTGACCGCTTTTTCGACGGGTCCACCTCCAACCGATGCTCAAATGATATCCCCGCTTACTCCTCGCATATCCCGAGGCTCCCATGCAAAAAATCAACATAACATTGCAGAGCTCCACAAGGTTCGTCCGAGAGGTTCCGCGACCAAACCTATTTTCACCGCCTTGTTCTCCTCGCCGGATGAGCTCTATCTCCTCCGCTTTCTTCACCGGGTACGACCAATGGTTCGAACTACTCTCCGTGAAGGGTTCGATCTCTATCGCCATGGTCTCCGCTTCGCTTCGATATTCCCACCCCAAGTGATCACAAAGATTTCTATAACATCTTCCGCCGATCCAAGTCTCCCTTCACCTCGCCAACCCCATGAGTCGAGAGGAAATTTGATTTTGAAATGAGGAATAGAGGTCACAAATTGCAAAGCAATTAAAGCAGCCTTCCCAAAATAAAGATTATAAGCGTAATCTATACGCACAACATAAAATTTGCAAATAATTTCACCGTTGGGGGCCGCTCAAGACGACCGGCAGCTCAACGGTTCCAAATGCACCTCGACCGGTCATTACTAAAACCATATAAAGGAGCCTCCGTCTCTATCTCCATCTTTCGCCCATCTAGTGCATCCTCCGATAAGCGTAAGCATACGTAATATCTACAAAGACCCATTATCTACCATCATCCGCTTCATATCCACCGAACCCACTTCAAGGCAACAAGACCAATGATCCTCGTATGGGTTCGATGACTTTCAAGGGTAATCTTCATCAAGAAAAGAGATTACCAGATTTCGAATAAGGTCCGCTTTCGGAGGGTACCCACCACCGATACGATCGAATCCAAGTAGCTTTTTACGCTTCTTTCCAATGAATTTGCTGTAAGTACCCCCAAAGATTTACATCTATCACGCGCCTCGCAGTCGCTCCGAGCCGGCAATACTTGTTTAATCGGTTGAGCTACGGAACAGCCCTCCGTCTCGCATTGTTGATTAGTTCTCGCACCACATATCAATTAAAGCTCCGCCAGACCTTTCTTTCAATAAAATCCTTCAAACTAGCACAACTGTCAGATTACGAATTCCAAGCTCGATGGTAATCACAATACTTACGAGAATTTCCTTTTCCGCTTAATGTTATCTCGAGGTGGTTCAAAATAGGTCGATTCTTAATTTGATCCAAGATAATGTACTCGTCCGTGTTAAGGCCGTCAGACGCCCTATTCACTTTTTCATGGAGCGATTTAACGCCCTCCACCCTGCTCCAATTGTTATATTTTTTTTCAATTCGCTTTCAGAGCTGGGCTTTATTATTACCCTCATTCTTTCTTTGGTCTCTATCTGCTCTATCCCGATCCGCCTCCTTAAGTCTGGTCCAAGGTGACGCTTGAGGCTATCCACGGCTTCCTCCACCACGATATAACCTTCACCACAAAGGCCTCAATGAGACTCTTCTGTGATGAAACATCAACTTCTTCACTAACTTCTCCGATTCGACAAGATCTAATCCATTCTCAAACAAATTCCAACGGGCCAGAGATCGCTCAGTCCACACTCGCCGATCGCTTCACTAATCTCTTCACATATCGCCCAAAGACTCATTCAAAACTCGTCGAACTCCGAGCCAACGAACCAAATTGGTTTTCCCTTCTTTTTGTTGCTCCCAAAGCGAGCATGAAATTTATCGCATACGTCCCGCCAAGATGAAATCAATCTGAGGGCAAAGTCCCCATCCACCGCCGCATCCTTTCCGAAAGTGTTAGACAAAAGTATGACACTTAGCGCAGATCGCTAAAGTCATAATAATCCATCACCGATCGAACGCTCGATCAGGGTCATAGGGATCCCCGATCCATCATAACTCTCAATACGGGCAACTTCTTGGTGGGTCATTTTTTCTTTAAGAATCTCCGCTAAAAAGGGGATGCCTTCTTCCCAAGTATCCTTCGCTTTTTTGTACTTCTCGCAAGTCGCTCAAGTTCTTTAACTTTCGACCAAATACTCTACACCTTCCGTCGAGATGATGCTTTTTTCCTATGACTCCTTCCTCCTCCGAGTAGACCGGCTTTACAACAAGAGCCTTTCAACTCTGTAAGGGCTTCTTCGATGACGAGTGTCCACAGGGTGGTGTACCCTCGAGACTTTCTGAGTACGATCTCTAGATATGCTTCGCTTTCGAGCCCGCACCGAGGCGAGAATGTGCAACAACAAGGGCTTTTCAGGGTTTCAGAGTACGATCTCCGGATCGACCTCTTCGTTTTCTCCGACCGCCCCTTAGAATCGACAGGTGATGTACCCTCCTCGATCTTTGAGGAGTAGGGCTTCGGATCTTCTTCTTTCGATTTCTACCGAGACTCTCGCCCCGAATGAATGTGTTCTTTCCACTTCTGTCCTCGCTTCTTCTGACCGATTATAACCGAGCTCTTCATCTCTCAACTCACTATCCGCCATCCGTCAGCCTATATCCTCGTCCGCTGCTTCACGAGTACTTCCATAGCTCTATCCGCCTTCATCCGCCATCTTAGCCACCAGAAGCTTTTTCATCCCGGTCCTCCTCAGATCGAAGTTCTAGCGGCGCCTTCTACTCGCTTCCGACCGCGGGCAGACGCTTTATCACGGGAAGACTAACCCACGCT
>CM035161.1:11187403-11232403 GCA_020205615.1 Panax quinquefolius
TAAGAAATAATGAAGGAATGAGCTTCTATTTATAGAAGAATGGTGAATATAACTAATCCATGAAGCAGTCAAGATTGATTTACTTTTTAATGGACGGTCCATAAAATATTCTAATAAAACAAAACTTTAAATAAAATATTATATATATATATATATATATATATACTTAACATGTGATTTTCATAATAATTGAACAAACAAGCCAGCCACGTGACAACTTATCAGTCACCTTCCTCCTTTAATTTCAAAGTGGGCCCCACCTATTATGTGAGACCCCAGATTTTATCAATAAAGATTTAAATTTTGTGAAATAATTTTAATATTATGGTGTGAATTTGAGATAATATTATAGTTGTGGGTAGTATTTATAAATTTTGCAAAGTATGCAAGTGGTTATATTATATTCGATTGGTCTGGGAATATTCGGTTTAGCGGGGAATATTCATACAATGGCTCAATCATTGGTGGACCCCACAAATGTAATTATTGTCGAGATTGAGAAAGCGACAAAAATATTTTATTGAAATAATCTGGCGGAAGTTTTACCGTTAATCTTGTTGAACTACTCGGTAGTAAAAGTGCGATGTCGTGTCGGTTGATAGTAAAGCTACCGGTATTGATTATTGATGCTTTATGTGAGAAGTCACAGTTTGATTCCATTATCGACCGATTAATAATATGAATTATTATAAGCGATAATGACGTTTTGTTTTATTCAGTATTATTAACGTAATAAAAGCGAAACATCTTTTATATAAAAGCGAATACTTTATTAAAGTTATTCTATAAATAGAATATATTATATTTTATTATGCATAGTGTTTTGCATAGTGTTGCGTAGTGTTTGCATAGTAAAATATTTTTATATAAATAGAATATATGATATTTTATTTAAAAGATTTTGCTTAAAAATATGATGAAGTCAGATTAAAGTAAATCAATACAGACCGTTAAATGGATTAATTACTATGCATTCTATTTTCCTATAAATAGAAGCTTATTCCTTCATTATTTTCTTACGAATTCTTTGAAACTCTAGAGAGAAATTATAGAGAGAAGCTTAAGAGAGAAAATCTATAGAGAAAATCTATATAGAGAAAGAAGAAGAGTATTCTACGTACTTCACTACTTTGATATCAAAGTGTCTTTTTACGGTAAAGGATATTATTTGTTGTACCCGTAAAGGTATTATTCTTTCGTATTCAAAAAAGAGAACTTACATTATTCCATTTCTTCATTGTTCATTGGAATAACTCGTGACACGCTTGGACTCCTATACTTGGTGAAATCCTTACATTATTCCATTGCTTATTATTCATTGGAATAACTCGTATCGTCGTGGTTTACCCTATACTTGGTGACATTCTTCTATCATTACATTTGGAACATCCAAATCTGTGTGTTTTACGGACTGGTTCCGTCTTTTATTATTATTACATTGGAATATCACATTCGTGTGTTTTACACTTGGACACTGGTTCCATTTTATTATTATTCCGTCTTTATTATTACGCCGGAATATCCTGCATCTCTTATCTGGGGACTGGTTCCATCATTTATTATTCTGCATTTATTATTCTCGTTGGAACATCCTCGCCGGTGTGAATTTCACGACACGGTTCCGTTATTATTATTCTCATTGGAATAACTCGCCTTTTATGCGATCTATCATGCGTGGTGATTTCTTTTGTTATTCCATTCTTTATTATACCCGGTTGGTTAAAACTTTGACTTATATACTCCATGAAATTAGTAGAATATCCTCGATATTTGCGTTTCATCCGATATCTTTCATGGAAACATTCTTCCCGATCATTCTTGAATTTTACTCTACAAAAGCAAGTATCTTGTTGATAATTTGGACGTTCTTAATTCTGGATAAAATAATTCTTGAACTTGTTTTATTGAATTATTATGTCATTGTCATCATCCTCATGTTATATTATGTTATCTTTCGCTTACGTGCATAGATGAACTTAGTATGATTATGACTGGGGATCATTCGGTATAATCATGGCTTATTATAAATGATGTGATAAAAGTCCTCGATGGGCCTGTAATGCGTTGATGGATAGTTTTGGTATGATTATGATTGAGGGTGATTCGGTATAGTCATGACCATTGATAATTTGATGAAAATCCTTGGCCAAGTAAGTACGGGGATGATTAGATATTGTGGTTTATTCATTAAACCGAGTCTTAGTGATAAAAATTTATGAAAACCTTTTAAAACCTAAAAGATAGTAGACTTTATTTTCTACTTGACTCTTTTAATGGATTCGTATGTTCGCAGCTGATTAAACTGGTTGGTTGTTTATTGTATTTTATCGGTTTAACCTTTATTGAAGGCTAATGATAATTTATTCGCATTATCTTAGTCATAATATTTTTCTTGGGCTAGTTGAGCTCACCCTTTCTTTTCTTTATTCTCTTGTGAAATGAGAACATTACGAGACGAGTCTGAGAGAGCGGAGTAATGGTCCAGAGGATAGCATTAGTAGTCCTCACTATTCGTGAAATAGTGTGATAATAGTTATAATGAGGACTCCTTTTGAGTTTGTATAATATCTAGTAGACAATATTTGTATTCAAACTCACGAGTTATGTCGATTGTACACTTACAATTATATTAGTAAGTTGTATTTGAATTTATGTACCATGTAAGTGGCGACCCAAGATGGGTGACGTATACCTAATTTTGGAGGCGTCATATATATATATATATATATATATATATATATATATATATATACCTAGAATAACTTTCACTAGATTATTTTTAAAAAATAGGTAAATGGGGTCCATAAAATAAGCAAAATTTCATAAAAAGCACCTTAATAATTTTAACAACATTTATCACCTTTATTATAATTCACAATATTAATCGACCAGATTGTTCCCAGGAAAGAGGGGGCTTTCTAATAAGAATTTCTCCCTATTGGCACGCAATTAGGTGATCAAACCTCTCATTGGCAGAACTTCTAGACATCGTTAATATTGCAAATAATAATATTAATAACTCTGTCATCTCAATTATTGATTTAATAATATATAAAATATCGACAATAATTGAATCAATTAACGTGAGATACTATGCAACAATTACTATAACAATAATTGAACAAAACTAAGTGACTTCTCACGTAAGCATCGATAATCGATATCGTAATGCAACCATAGCGTATTCCTGTACTTTTTAACAAGGTGTTTCAACGAGTTAACAATAAAACTTTCGTAGTTATTTTCATAAAAAATTTTTGTCGCTTTCTCGATCAACAATGATAATTCCGTTGTGGGGTCCACTGATGATTGTCTTGGTGATACGATTATTTCTGTTAAAACGAATATTCCCAAACCAATCGAATATTATATAACAACTTGCGTACTTTTGCAAGATTTATAACTATTACCCACAACTATAATATTATATCAAATTCATACCATATTATTCAAAAATGATAATTATAGAAAATTCATTTTTATTCAGAAAAGTTGGGGTCTTACAAGAGTGGCTCAGAAATTTTTTGGAAAATATTCCTTTGTGGACGAGACCAGTTCCATCTGGGTCTCTACATTGTGATTGCCAAGCAAATATAGGCAGAGCTAAGAATAAAAGCTATAATGGCAAGAGTAGGCATATACGCATAAGACATAATATTGTGAGACAGCTGTAATGTGATGAGATTATATCCCTTAATTTTGTTAGAGTTAAATCTTGCAGATCCTCTGACAAAACCACTAAGCAAGAGGCTAGTGAACAATACATCGAGGGGGGTGGGACTACTGTCTATTACAAAAATCAATAGTGTTGGTAACCCAACCTATATGAATGGTAATCCCAGGAAGTAGGTTCATATGGGTAACAAAAAGTCATTGGTTGATTGGTTGAGACACTATCCATTTTATAAATATTTGAGTTCATCCCTATGGTGTAGGATAGTGTAATTCTACAGTGTTAGAGGTTGAGTTATGTGACGCCCCCAAAATAGGTATACATCACCCATCTTGAGTCGCCAAATACATGGTACATAAATCAAATACAACTTAATTATAAAACTGTCGTGTAAAATACGACAAATCATAAACTGAGAGTTTAAACAAGAATATTGCCTTCTAGACAATATCCATTCTCAATAGAGTTCTCATAGACAGTATACAAACTCAAATTCAGTCCTCATTACATTTATTTTCACACTATCTAACAAAATAGTGAGGACTACTAGCTAATACTATCCTCCGGACCATCACTTCGTTCCCCGACTCGTTCCAGCTACGTTCTCATTTCCTGAAGAGAATAGTGAAAGAAAGGGTGAGCTCAACTAGCCCAGTAAGAATATTATGACTAAGATAATGCAGAATAAATTATCATTAGTCTTCAACAATGTTAAACTGATAAAATACAATAGACATCAAGTTTAACTGCAGCGGAACAAACAATCCATTAAAAGAGTCAAGTAAAGAATAAAATCTACTAGCTTTTATGATTTAAAAGGTTTTTCATCATTTTTATCGCTGGGACTCGGCTTAATATAAAATCCACATCATCCTTGCACTACGGCTAAGGATATTCATTAGTATCACAACCACAAATTATCCATGTACTACGGGCCAAGGATATTCGTGTATTCATCAATGGTCATGATCATGCCAATAACTGTCCATCAATGCACTACGGGCCAACGAGGACTTTTACCACATCATTTGTAACATTACGGTCATGATTATACCAAATAATCCCTGGTCATAATCATACCAAGTCCATCTATGCACTACAGACCACAGATGTCTTTCAATAAAATATAAACATAAGGATGATGACAATGATATAAGAATTCAATAAAACAAGTTCAAGAATTAATTTATCCAAGAACTAATAACGTCCAAATTGTCAACATGATACTTCTTTGTAGAGTAAAATTCAAGAATGCTCAGAAGAATATTTCCATGAAAAGATACTGGATGAAGCGCAAATATCAAGGATATTCCACTAATTTCATGGAGTATAGAAGTCAAAACTTTAACCAACTGAGTATAATAAAGAATGGAATAAAAAAAAAATCACCATGCATGCGGTACTTGATGTATGCATTATTCTAACAGAATAATAATAACGGAACAGTCAAAGTGAAATTTCGCTTGGCGGCGGACGCGTCCAACGAGAATAATAAAGAGCGGAACCAGTCGGTGTAAAAACACACAGACGTAATATTCCAATGAGAATAATAAAAAATAAAGATTTTAACCAGGTGTAAAAACACGCATGCGGATATTCAGCAGAATAATAAAGGCGGAATAATAGAAGAATGTCACCAAGTATAGGGTAGGCCAGCGTGATACAAAAGTTATTCCAATGAGAATAATAAGAAATGGAATAACAACAGTTCTCTTCATGAATAAGAAAGAATAACACCCCTTACAGTAAAAAAGCGGATATAAGAGTAGGAAGTAAGCGAATACTTTTCTATAGTTTTCTATAATTTCTCTCTACAGAGTTTGGTGAATTCGTAAAAGAAATAATGAAGGAATGAGCTTCTATTTATAGGAGAATGGAAGTGCACATTCATGAAACTAAATTATTTTGCAGAATTATTTTCTTCAATCAACTACAATTAAATCAATCAACTAACCAATAAAATCACAACAAAAATTAAAATATAATACATATATATATAAACACATGTTTTTAATTTATATATATCATTATTATGTATTCACCACTTGATTTTTCTCCCCATAACCAACATCAATCCCCCTTCCCCACCCCCCCCCCCCACCCCACCCCCCCCCCCCAAAAAATCACTTTCACTCTACCCACCACTTTCCACTCACACACATCACTATCACTCTTTCTTTTTCCCCCACCATTACCACTCACACATATAATATATATACACACATATACATATACATCAATTTCCTCCCCTATACGTAACTCCCTCTCACCCCCATTTCAAAAATCATTTTTCAATACATATGGGCCCCACATGTGGCCCCCACCTTTAAAAAAATTTCTACCGATTATTTTGAAAAATGGGTAAATAGGGGTCCATAAAATAAGCAAAATTTTATAAAAATTACCTTAATAATTTTAACAACATTTATCACCTTTATTATAATTCACAATATTAATCGACCAGGTCGTTCCCAGGAAAGAGGAAACTTTCCAATAAGGATTTTTTCCTATTGGCGCGTAATTAGGTGACCAAACCTCTCCTTGACAGAACTTCTAGACATCGTTAATATTACAAATAGTAATATAAATAACTTTGTCGTCTCAATTATTGATTTTAACAATATATAAAATATCAACAATAATCGAATCAAATAACATGAGATACTATGCAACAATTACTATAGCAATAATTGAACAAAACTAAATGACTTCTCACGTAAGCATCAATAATCAATCTGGTGTATTCTTTATGCAACCACGTGTACATCTGTACTTTTACTACCAAGAGTAGTTCAAGACATGATAACGGTAAAACTTCTGCAGTTATTTTCACAAAAATATATTTGTCGTTTTCTTAATCCGACAATAATTCTGTTGTGGGGTCCACCAATGATTGAGCCGTTGTACGAATATTTCCTGCTAAACCGAATATTCCCCGATCAATCGAATATAATATAACAACTTGCATACTTTGCAGAATTTATAAATAATACCCACAACTATAACATTATATCAAATTTATTCCATAATATTCAAAAATGATAATTATAGAAAATTCATCTTTATTTATAAAAGTTGGGGTCTTACAAGTTATATACTCTTAATGTTTTCCATAGTCCTATTGGGTGATGTGTTTAACTGTAGAACACATCGATGGAAACACTTATATGAGTGTATAGGTGAGGCCGCCTCTTATGAAAACAAGACAAGTTTTCTAGAGCGCTTATGAATTCCAGGTATGGCGCAAGACCAAAATGTGTCAAATCGCATAGAACAACTTCTAATTCGAGTTTGTAGTGTAAGTAATATGATTACTGATTCATAATAAGGAATAAGGTTCATAGAAATTATCATTTCACCAAATTCCTGTGAATCAAGTCATACTCACTCTATACATTGGTTCATAATCCAAAAGACACTAGTGTTAACGCAGTGTATTCTTATATTTCTTACTCAAAATTTATTTTATTTACTTTGTAATATATGGGGGATTGTTGTATTTTATAAAAAATAATATATTACAAAGTTAAATAAAAATAAATATTTTTATATTTTATTTAGTGGTGTACCATTAAAAGAGTTTAATAGATAAATTAAATGAGTTATAATACATATTTATTTATGAAGTTTTGTAACTGTTCATATATTAATTATTGGAACATTAATTTTAATTACCGTTGCACTATTATGTGGGATGTTACCGTTGTCATGCATGTTGCTTTATATTCTTCTATAAAAAAGGATAGGAAAAGCTGATAATATATATACACTCTCTCAAAAAGCAAACAGTGTTCATATAGATATATTAGAAGCTCACATATAGTCTATATATATACATAGTCTCTTCTGCTAAGTTATATATATATATATAGAGAGAGAGAGAGTTCGGTTACGTCCTGGGTTACTTAGCATTTTAGTAGCGTTCGGACCTTTTTTTTTTTATATAACTAAAAAAAAAAAATTATGGAACTTGAATTTTTACATAATACAGTATTTTGGGTGTGATTTGGATACATATATCAAAACATGTATATACGATGCAATGCATCGTATATACATTTTTGATATAAGTATCTAAATCACGCCCAAAACATTATATTATAGAAAAATTTCAGTTCCATAATTTATTTATTTTTCAGTTGTTTTACAAAAAAGAAAAAATAAATAAATAAATTTTTGGGGTCCGAATTTTGGACCTGTCCAGGAGACCGGACAGGATCCATTCTATATATATATATATATATATATATATATATATATATATATATAGTATCTTTGTACTTTTCGTATATAACTATATATATATATATATATAAATTCAGCCTTTTCACTCATATTATATTCATAAAATATTTCTATAAATATATGTGGTATAATTTTGAGTTTGAGTAAAGAAAATTAGAAGTTGTTAAATCATGTCGTTCATTTATTTAGTCTTTAGTTAGTTGGGTGAAAGAAGGTTGAATCACAGAGTAGAATTTAAATCGGTGACCTTTAGCAGTGAAAATTCTCCGAGAAGCAAAATTTCTACTTGGGGCGGTCTCGCACTTTTCTACTCAACATAATCGATAAGTCTAATTTTTGTCATTCTTTATTTATATTTGAATTCTATATTTTATTCGTATTTTTCTAACACTATATATATATTCACCTCAAACAATAGCAAATCGTCTTGCAATTCAAAAGCAGGTAGGCCTGCGCGTTTCATACTCAATCTGTTGCAGGTTCCAAGGAAGAGTACTAGTGGCAGTTGCATTATTGTGATCTGTTATCTTCTCCCCAACCATATGCAGAATGGAGTTATTGTTGCGGTCATTCTTTCTTATGAGCCTCCTAGCTCATTGGCATTTCCATTTTCACAACCATATCCAATATCTCAATTCGGCGATACTTGATTGCAACGTGTAAAATAGAACCATATATGGAGTATTTGCTACCCACTTGCTCAACCGTTTGAGGGTGCTGACTTGGGATTTCATGCACAATTAATCTCCAAGTATATAGCCCCACTTTGTAGCCAAGATCAATGGTGTTGGGGGTTTCTCTGCTTTCTCCACCTCATATTCCGTAGACAATATATATTAATTCTGACATAATATTAAGTCGGAAATTCGGTGAGATATAGACGTGTCGGAATTAAATCCGTTGATTTTTCAGTTAGAAATAAAGAACACCGACTGAACTATTTTTGACGCAATATTCAGTCAGAATTAAAGTATTATCGACAGAATCCATTCCGTCAAAAGTAATCAATCGACAGAACCCACACGGCATCACAGATAGGCATATTGAAAATCTTAATTTCGACGAAATTACGTCCCGCATAAGTGATTTTTTTAATTGTTTTTTCTATTTTGGCAATATTTTGGGTAATAGCCCATATTTTTGTATCTGTGTACTTGTTTATTTCCCAACATCACATACAAAATAATTATAATTATCCAACAACATGAATATGAATAATCAAGATCAACAATAATAAAAATTCTCCTATTTTTCATAAGATATACAAAAAAAGACATAAAGACATGTTAAACTAAAGTAAAGATGAATAAAATATGTCAACATCAACTAAATTAAGATGTTAAACATCCCATTAAGCTGAACTAAAGTATATCAAACATTCTATTAAACTAAACTAAATTAAATATGTCAAACATATATCAACAAAACTAAAGTACAGATGTAAAACTAAAGTAATGAAAAGATTTAAACTACAATACGTGAAACATTAACAAATTAAAACTACAAAAATTTATCCCATTAAGCTAAGATGCGCATCTACCTTTCATATCCTATTTGTGTGTAGTTATAGAGATCGATGTCATAATGCATGTGCATGACGTTGTAATCCATATTCTAGCTTAGAATTTTTATATTTTTTTTGAAGCCTCAACCTAGCTTAGAATCTAGTTAAGGTATTTGTTCTTTTATTATCACCTACAGCTAGGGCCACTCTACTCTAGTTATTAAAAACATTCATTGCAATTTATTTTATTTTTATAATAGGAATTATATATTCACATCGTGATAAAAGCTAGCTAGGGTTAAATGAAAATTTCATTTTGTGATATATATAGGGAGGGACTACAATATTCTATGCTTAATTACATATTTATGCAAATTAAACCCAACCGACCAAGGCGATCATGGTTTTGAAAAGTAATTCAAGGATCCGGTTAGTATGAAGTTATTTTTTTGGTAAGTTGATCAATTGGTAGATAGAATCACGTCTGCATAAAAACATCGTCTACGTATCGATTATTACATTAATCAATCGACCAATTTCTTCATGAGAAAGGAGGATCGAGGGGGCATATGACCCCCCTAGGATGAAGCTTACTGTCGCATGCCGCCTTCCGCCTGCCACTTGCCGCTGCCGCTTGCCCCTGCCGCAGTGCCGCCTGCCTCTTCAAGAAAAAAGAAAAATGAAGACCCTTTTGGAAAAACCTACACAAACCCACAATCCTTGAACTCGTATTTTGTCAAAAAACTCTTCATTTTGAGCAAAAACAGAAACTGGGTATTCAAGACAAGAAGAATATTTGAATGAAAGTGACAAATTAAATAGAGATCAATTTGGGGGTTTTTTGATGGGCTTGTGTGATTTTGCTTCTTTTTTAGTGGGAGTTTTGGTTATCGATTTTGAGGGGATTGGTGGGTAGGTGAGGTCGGCTTCAACTCGGGTTTTTCTCTCTTCGGGTGATTCTCTCACTGTTGATTGCTCCTCACTAAGATGGTGACTGTGCTATACTGCGCCAAAGTTTATCCTAAGAGAGAGTGGCCAAATTCCAAGTTTTATCAATTGTTTTAAGTCACGTTTACGCTTTTGCTAATTCAGGTTTTTGTCGGTTTTCGAAAACTCCAATATTTTTGCACAATTTTAATATTGTTACTCCACACTTCACAGTATGATATATAAAATTAGAATATTAAAGATAATAATATTTGTGGTGCGAAAAATATTAGTAGTATCTAAAATGCAATGTTTATAATATAAGTTTGTATATTAAATAGTTTACATTATTCTGATGATATATATACTTGCGTAAAATAAAATTATGATATACTCTTTTAATTAATTGTATTAATTATTCTATATACCGATCAATACGAATTAGATTGTCGTTAGGTCATTAATATATTTTTTTTTTTTTTAATTTGAATCAAAATCAACCCAAAGCACCTTAACTCCGCTTCCTCTCATCACGCAACCTTATAAAGTCATTTGCTCAGGACCTCCGATGTAGCCTTCAAATTTTGACACCCCTCAAATTTTGTTATAGTTCCGCCAATAAATTACTTCAAAATAAACTTCATACTAATCACTTCCGTAATTCAAATTACATGGCCAGTTTTGTGCAGAGTACGTACATACATTATTAATTGTAACGAACCTTGAAGCGTGGAATGCCCAATTGCCCACTGCCCAGCCATTAATTTGCTACTTCAAATTGATTACTTGTATAGCTGTTCAAGTTTTATATATATATATACATATAGAACAAGGATCAAGAGCATTCTTTTTAAATAATTTTTTTCTTTAAATAGCACTTCTTTATTAAAATTATGTCGTTTTAAAGTCTTCTAAAAGAGAATGGTAGTACCGCGTAAGACGAGAATTACAAATATGACTTAATTTCAATCTTTAACGTTGATTCATTCAGCAATAAATATGTACAAAAGAGCACTAGAGTACCCTAGTAAATCTTACATTCTTGCTCCTTTTTTACTATTGAAATTCCCCCAACTTTTATTTTCATTTTTTCCCCTCTATCCGCTAAACTATTAAAAAAATATGATAAGCCTAACATTACCTTGTTAATATTATTAAGGTAGAGCGATATCTTTAGAAAAAAATATATTTTAATTGCATGGTTATGTAATTTAATACTCTCTTGGATAAAACTTTATTACAATTTTAAAAATAAACTCTCTCTCTATTTTTCTATCCATTTATTCTTTTAACTTTCTTAACCAATAAATATCTTTCAAATTTTGACTAATTTTATCTCCCAATCTTAAAATAATTTTACTGCACACGGACGTACGTACGTACGTACGTTTGCCCAATACTAGTTTATAATAAATAAATGATGACTGTTGATTCTTAAAGGCCGATTGGATCGACCCCCAGCACACCAAACAAGTGACGTAGTCAAATACACGGACTAGCCCAGTCATCAAATTGGACCTTTAAACTTGGCCCAGTGACACAACCCATTGTACAAGTTGGATCATAAATTCAGTCATGATCGAACTCATTAATGACCTTTTTATCATTGAGAATTATCCATATTTCATGGAAGGAATTTATTTACGTATTTGTTACTCTAAACCAAACGGATCAAGTTTTAATGACGTAATTTTTTTTTTGAGAAAGTAGTTAAATCTAATGATTGATTTCCAACAATTATTAAACAAAAGGGGACCATTTTAGGGTTTGTGACATGGTAAGCGAATGGGGGTCTGCTTTGGCCGGGGAAGATATATTTAGGTGACTCTTCACATCATTCTTTATGTGTTATATAATATTCAATCCATGATAATAGGATTCTGTGGATCTTTAATGTCAATATTCTTTTTTAATCGGCTTGATAAATTTATTGAAAAACTGAGATTGAATTAAAAATAAGAAAAAATATTAAAAGGGATAATAATAATAATAACACTTTAACTTTTTTCTATTTTTATAAACCCGCTTTATTATTATAGATTAATATAAAAATAAATCGTAATACAAGAGTAAATGTATTTTTGAGGAATGTAAAATTTTAATATAAAGACTAATCCTTGCAAGATATAAAAAGCTAAGCCTGTGGTGTTTCGGTGGTCATATGATAAAGGGTTTGAAGCTGGAGGTTACTAGGTTGAATCTATTTAGCAACGAATAATTGGAAACAATTTTTTTTAATTTTTTATTCCAAGTCGTGACAATCTGTATCGGTAGGCCATTTTAATTTTTTTTTATTCCAAGTAGTGACAACTGTCTTAAATCGGCCTTTTTTATTTTTTTTATTCTCACCTTAACAACCTCTCTTAAGTTAGCCTTTTTTAATTTTTTTTTTATGTGATTTTAATGTCTTTGAGTCATGACATATAATGAGAAATGCGTAAAAAATAAAAATTACCCGACCAATTACACAATTTGTCTAGGTTGGGACTTTTTAATATTAAAAATTCGCTTTGTTTTAACTATCATCGACAACATGTTAAATATGTAGGGGCCATATATATTAAAATAAAAGCCTAAGTCTGAGTTGTTATTTAGACACAACAAAAGTCGTGCGACTTGGTAGAATTATGATTCAATCTCGAACTTTGCAATAAGTTTATCAACTAATTAGAAAAAGAGATTGTTGGCGCGATTAATATGACAAAGGTTTGATGTATATATATATATATATATATATATATATATATATATATATATATATAGTTTTGATCTAGTCAGGACTCCTGATTTTACTTAAAATCCGAACTCTTTATCTCAGCCATAGGATCAAAACCAACGGTGCAGAAAGAATTTGCTTGAATTATAGCTGATGAAAAAAAACACCCACGAACCATTAGGAAGCAAAATCATTTTTTTTCTCATGGATCAAAAGACGTCGGAAAGAACTTAATGAAATCATGCTTTATTAGCATACAATAGAGTATTACAGCAAACAGATTAAAACAACTCACGAGGTAGACATTGTATTGTTTAACCTAAACTCAGGAGGTAAACAGATTAAAATTAGTTGAGTGAATTTGAAGCATAATACTAGTATCACTGACATTGTTTAGCCTAAACTTGGCATCCCAATTTTCGTCGCAACCAACTAAAGCATTTGGCCATCCAAATGATTACAAACAAATATGGCAGAGCACCCACCAAATTCACAAATTACATGAAATTCTTACAAGCATAAAAACAAGCAGCTGAACTGCATCTTCAATAAGAAAAAACAATTACGGTTTACATAGTGTCATAGTGAAGCACACGTGCAGCTGCGCAGCAATGATGATGCTCGACTTGGAGTCATTGAAATCAAAGTGGCAAATCTTAAACACATCTAATTGTAATGTCTTGTCATTGAAATCAAAGTGGCAAATCTTAAACACATCTAATTGTAATGTCTTGTCATTGAAATCAAAGTGGCAAATCTTTGATTTCAATGACTCCAAGTCGAGCATCATCATTGCTGCGCAGCTGCACGTGTGCTTCATCCATCGTGTAAAATCCATAATTACATGTAGCTCTTCTTACCCGATAGTGTGGGGCTTACTTATACCCACAATTACAGCCATGGCAGCTCGACTTTTTGCCTCCCTGACCATAATTTTTCGGATTGAACTTCCTCTCAAGACCTCCCCAGTAAAATCTACCTGAGATCCAAACACAAAAATAAGAATAATCTTTTACTTTTTGCCACAAAACTGAATACAAATGACTTAAATCTTTCACACAAACACACCTGTTTTTTTAAGCATAGTTCATCATATTCATCTATATAACCATCCAGCAAGGCACTCAGCTCTGAATCTGAAATTATAATTCAAATTAAGAATCTAAATGCAGCTTATAAATGTATCAATTCAATCAATAAAAAAGAAGTTTTTCAGGAAAAAGTGCAGTACCGAAATTTAGACAAACATGAAGTGCAGTTACACGGTCTCCAGGATCTGCAACTTTCACAAGAGCCCAATCAAGCAGCTCCCTCGTATGCCCATCGAATCGAATCCCCACCAAAACATTCTTCTTGTTAACATCCTCAACTGTCATTTCCCTATTTCCCTGATTAAATTTAGCTCACAAATTTGAAACCATCTAAATTTGCATAACTTTTGCAAATACAATATGCAAATCTCTGTTGCAAGAAGCTGCCGCTATCTTTTCCTTCAACAAATTCTAGCAAGACAGATATAATGCTCAACAAAACTCACCTACAAATTCCAGAAATACCCAGTTCAGATTACAATAAAAAGATCCAAACGTTGAGCTCTAAACAATTCCAATCAAAATTCTCATAACCCACCAAGAAATTATAAATCAAAAGAAAAACTAAGAAAGTTCCATAAGAACAGTGCCTATTTAATGCAATAAATATACGTGGAGTCGGAAAAAAATAAACAGGACCCGACAACAGAGACGTACCTAAAGTTTGAATAGATTTGTCATTCAATCCAATAATCTTTTAAAAGAAAATACTTCGTCCGGCGACGATGGTAGAAGGGAGAGAGAGCCGCGGAGATTTTGCAGACCTGATACTTCGTCCGGCGACGATGGTAGAAGGGAGAGTTGCTCTGGAAAGAAGAGAGGCGCGATCGATTTTTGGGGAGGAGACCTTATTTATTTTTGACCCGACCCGTTCTGTTTTAACCCAATTATGATCCGCGAGTTATTTTTTTTCAAGCAAATTCTTTCTGCACCGTTGGTTTTGATCCTATGGCTGAGATAAAGAGTTCGGATTTTAAGTAAAGTCAGGGAGTCCTGACTAGATCAAAACTCTATATATATATTAATATGTCAACTGTAATCAACAATCCACTATGGCACTATGTAAACCGTAATTGTTTTTTCTTATTGAAGATGCAGTTCAGCTGCTTGTTTTTATGCTTGTAAGAATTTCATGTAATTTGTGAATTTGGTGGGTGCTCTGCCATATTTGTTTGTAATCATTTGGATGGCCAAATGCTTTAGTTGGTTGCGACGAAAATTGGGATGCCAAGTTTAGGCTAAACAATGTCAGTGATACTAGTATTATGCTTCAAATTCACTCAACTAATTTTAATCTGTTTACCTCCTGAGTTTAGGTTAAACAATACAATGTCTACCTCGTGAGTTGTTTTAATCTGTTTGCTGTAATACTCTATTGTATGCTAATAAAGCATGATTTCATTAAGTTCTTTCCGACGTCTTTTGATCCATGAGAAAAAAAATGATTTTGCTTCCTAATGGTTCGTGGGTGTTTTTTTTCATCAGCTATAATTAAGCTCTTGCATTGTGTGCAAGTGCATGTAATTTCCTGGTGTGGTTAGGATGTCAAATATACACTTGAATTTGATTTTGGTTTATTCTCTTGGCTCTTGGTTCCCTTGCCAGGTTTAATCAATTTTCAGTCTAATTCTTCAAACC
Source organism: Panax quinquefolius (assembly GCA_020205615.1). Taxonomy (NCBI): domain Eukaryota; kingdom Viridiplantae; phylum Streptophyta; class Magnoliopsida; order Apiales; family Araliaceae; genus Panax; species Panax quinquefolius. Next base: position 11,203,198 of record CM035161.1, read on the forward strand.
CCTTGTTCCTTGATAGTGTTGTTTAAACCCAAAAAAATAAATTACTGTTGTCCTTCAAATCAAATTTAGAGTATATAGGCATAAATCCTGATAATTTCGGCATTGATCTTGAATATGTATGTTCATGTAGAAAGTTTTTTAGGTGATCATATATATATATATATATATTCTTTTAGCTAATAAAGATTATGGCGATCTCTCGCATGGAAAAATGCATCTTTATCATTTGCAAATTCAAAGAATACCTATTTATAAAGACAAGCTTCACCTGTGCATAATTTAATATAGATGTAGACATACTTTAATTGAAGTACAAATGGTTTTCCTTTGAGCTCATAATGAAGCATCGATATCATATTTGCTCGATATGATCCCAGGTTTCTTGTTAGGGGACAAGCTATCAAGTACCAACGAGCAATTTACATACACCACGAACTGCCTCAATCTAAAACTTCCCAACTCAATTGTTACAGGCGCCTTCACAGCCACAAGCAGCGGAACCCTTCCGCTTTTTTTGTTTTCGGTGAGCGCCTCTTGAAGACCTGATCCAAACTCACTCTTTCCTTTCAGATCAATTTGCATTACAGTGATGTTATCGGTGCCTTGATGAAAAGCTGGGAGCTTTCCAGAGCAAAGGTTGGAGTCTCTGTACCAAACTACCACTGAGCTGTCTTGGCCATAAATGAGACTGATACGGGGGTTTGGATTATTGGCCTCCACATTTACGATGAACTCTGTTTTCAGGCTGAAATCCGGTTGAGCTTCAAAGGCTGTGATGTCCATTGATTTGACCTTGTATGAAGGCACCATGGGCTTGTAGAGTGTGTAAAAATAAAAAGTAAGTCCCGCGAGGAGGAGGATCAATAAAAAGAGGAAACAATAACAGCAGCATATGCATTTCATACAACCATTTCCCGACTTCTTAGGGCGGTACTGAGGAACCTTGCGATGGTGATAAGGAGGTGGTCGTATGCTTCCATTCGGCTGCAGCTAAACGTAGGGAGGTGGTGGTGCGTACATTGTATGAATGATGGTGATGGTGATGGTGATGGTGATGGTGATGGTGATGGTGATGATGATGATGAACCGATTAATGTTCCATGCAAAGAGAAGGTCCCTTTGCTAGGCCTAATCCATAGAAGGGAGAGAACATGACAAGCTGAAGAGGAAGAGGAAGAGGAAGAAGAAGAAGAAAGAGAGGATGTAAAGAAAGAGAATAGTTTAGAGATATGATTCATTGGTTTAGGGGGATTATTGTTAAATATTTGTGGTTAAAGAGAGAGTATGGTGTGCTGTGTTGTGTTGTATACACACATATAAGCCGTGTTTTATGGGTTCAAACTGATTTCTGATGACTTCTTTATACGCTAATTTTGACACAAGCCATTTGACTTGCTGGCATGTTGAATTGCTTGCTATTTATATTACGGTTCATTTCTTCTGCTTGGATAAATATTTGATAGTTGTAATAAAGTTCATCATGCCTTACAAAAAGGTCAAATTAAATTTGCTTTATATTACTACTTTTTAGTAGTGTTATTCGTATACATAAGATTGGCAATTGCATCAGGTTATGCATGCTATACAAAATTATTGCAACTATTTTATTTGATAATGATTTTTTATAATTTAAAATAACCTATCCGTCCAATGTTTAATTTAAAACTAATTAACTTTATGGTTACAACCCTCCATTAAATTGTAAATTTAGAATAACAATAATTAATAAAACAATAAAAATACACACATGGCAATTATCAATAAATGTTTTGGTCTCTTGCCATAATAATAAAAATACATTAATGGCAATCAATTATAGTGAGATGAACATTCTGAAAACTAGAACCAAGATTTGAAATCCTGGAAACATTCCATCATCAAACATTACATTTTTTGTTTCTTCGAACATTTGAAGACAGACAGAGGAGACCGACCACCTTTACATTCACTGCTCTAAAAAAATGAAACAGAACACCAGCAGAAGGACTACTAATATTGCTAATTAAATTAATTAGGGCTGCCTTAATTAGATCACTAATTAATCATACAGCACATTCACACTTTCCCATTCTATTTCACTACCAAATTACGTACTCAAAACTGAATAAATAATTGCAAAAAAAAAAGCTCCTCAACAACAAGCCCGAATCCGCGTAGGAGAGAAGGCACGGATGGAGTTATAAGACCTAATTAATGAGCTTATCCTCGTGAAGGATACAACTGAAACTGCAACGGATTTTACTTTATTAGCAGCCTTCTTAAGCTTCCGAGACTTGCATAATTTTTCCTCAGTATCTGATCCTAACTTGTAACTTTGGAGGAAAATTTGCCTTTTCTTAGCCCTGTCGCGCCTATAGCTAAAACAACTTCTCAACCGTTGATTATTGATTACCTTTCTCCTTGAACTACTAGTACTAATTCTCCCACAATTATTATCTTCACCGATTTTCTCATCAACTGCCCCGTACAAGAATCCATGATCAAACCTGCTGCTAAAGCGCAAAGTGCTCATGTTTCTTACTAGAGTATTCATGGCTACTCTGTCTCTCTCTCTCTCTACTAGTAGTAAGTAGTTGTTATACATGAGTTTTTGAATGGATCAGAGGTCTTTATATATATCACATTAATTTTTTTCTAAGATGGCGAGCTCGAGTTTGGAATATACCAAGTCCGGTAATAGTTATAAAGTCAACAGCTCATCAAACAGGAATTTTCAGCAACACTCGTAAGACTGCACTGGAAAGGTGTACACGTGGCACACACCCATTATCTTCCTGGCTATTATATTAATTGTTCTCATACTTTCAGATAGTGTACGTAGCAGTAGGTATGCTGTTACTTAGATTTATTTATAATTAATTCATCAATTCTATAATAATTATAATTAGAGCTAGAATTATAAGTAATCCCTTCGTCCCACCCAAAATTAGGTTTTTCTGGTGCATCCCTAAATGAGGGCCTTCTTTCTCTAAATATAGATTAAAAAGTGTCATGATAATCCATGCAGGTTCATGAAAAATTAATGACAATTTTTCTTATGATGATGTTTTGGTTACATAAAAACAATTAATCTCTATCTAAAATTTTCAAATTGGGTTTGCAAAATCTTGAAATTCAAAATTGATATAAATTAATTTCTATAAACCAAATATTCTAAATTTTAAGATAATTGACTTTAATAATTAAATTAATTTTTTTATTAAAAAAAAAAAAAGAAGCCAAGGGTGTATATTTTTTGAAAATTAAACTCTTATCCTGGGACTGAGGTAATGCTATCAGAATTTTACTCTTAAACTACGTATTCGTTGGTTATGGCTGCCGGCTTACCACCATCTTAATTATCTCATTTTCAATTCTATATATGATCAGTAGCCCAAGGCCCCAAAATAAACAAAGAGAGAGAAAATAAAAATTATATATATATATATATATATAATCTCTATATAAATGTATGCATAAAAGATAAAAGCTACTTTTTCTTTTAAAAAAAAATAATCATTGTGTTTTACTCCATATTGTTGTCTCCATCTAGCTAGCTGTAAGCTGTAGCAGCAATGGTAGTAGACCAGCCTTATACAAGAAGTCTCTATAACTACTAACTAAGCCAAATAAGCAAAACCAAAAACCTTCAGTTACAAGAAACAAGATTAATTTAATTAGAAATTAAAGCACTCAATTATTGACCAACGGTCAGTATAATTATTAAATTAGATTCAATATTTGATATATGACTAAGCACGAAAGTCTCCTAGTGAAAAATATATTGTCTTACTCTTTATTCGGTTAACTATTACATATTCGTAATGTTTTAATAATTAATTTAAAGAGATTAAATTTAGCAAAAAATAAAAATAAAAATTAAAGAGATTAGGTTATAGGTTTAGAGGATTATTATATTTATTATGTGGTGTTCATATGGAATATATATTATATATTATCATGTCTCATATGAAAAATGGTCGCAAAGTTTGACCAGATGTTTTGTTTTTATTTAATTTCTTCAGTTGCATTAATTTGTTACTAATTAATACAAAATAACGCCTGACCCGATGATGAAGTTATTTGGATCTATAAGATTTCGAGATGCTTCGTTCATCCCATTCTTGTATTAAAAAAAATAGGTGATGTTAAAAGTTCTCATTTGAATCCCCTCCATTACATTTTCTTTTCGATTTCATCCAATACATTATAATTTTATAGTTGTGAATTATATTATAATTGAATTCGATATTGGCCAACTAATTTATTATATTAAATAGTAAAATTATTTTCAAAATAAAAATAATTCAACAATTTTTCACCATTTGATCATTAATAAAAATCCACATGTTAACGGCAAAATATTTTTATGATTCTAATTTTGGTAAAATTTATCTTAATATATATCATTAATTATCTATTAACATATTTTTGATCAAAACTGTATTAGATAAAATTGGAGGAATGCATAATATAGGGGAGCCAAATATGAATTATCATTAAAATATTTAATGTTATATCATTTGATATATACTCATTTAAGACAAAATTTAAGATCATACCATTACTCTAAAAAATTAATAAAAAGATACTTGATATGTAGAAATATCTCAATGACTAATATAGAGAGAGAATTCGGATCTTAAACTCATCCCTTATCCAAATCAATTGAGTTCATTTTTTAATGACAGATTCGACGAAGTGAGTGATTGTTGATTGTCTAATAACCGTTGCTCATACTTTTAGCGATTTGACACATATAGCGTAATTTAAAAGTATAATTTACGGTTGTATATAATCAATCGTCGTCGGATCCGTCGCTAAATTAAGGATTGTTTCGGGATAGAATTAGATAGCATGAAATTTTAAGATCCGGAAATATATATATATATATATATATATATATATATATATGACTGCACAAAATTTTTTTATAATGCTGGGAAAAAGTTGTGCAAAAGAATCTCTCTCGCACAATGTATGTGAATTCCCAAGTATTTCATTTAAAATATAAAATAAAATAAAATAAAAGGAGAGAGAAGAAAATGTTTAATGAATGAGAATATGAGATGAGATGAGATGAGATGGAGCATGGGTTGGAATCTCCGTAATGTTGTGGGGCCTGGTAAGTTTTCTAATCATTATGACGGGTGTTATTAGAGAATCAGAACATATATATTAGAATTCAATACGGCCCAAAAGATTGTCATTGCGCTCATTCATAATAGGAATTCTGATTTCTAAGAAGAAACCCATTAGAGTTATAAGGGGCCTAGGCTACCAAAAATTTCAAGATATAAACCTAAGCATTTATAATTATTAGTATATTTGTTCCAGACCCCCAAGGTTTTTCTTATATAAAATTCAGTTTTATTTATTTCCAACTGCATAAAATTTGTGTTGTCAAATTAATCAGTTTTATACACAATATCCATAAAATTATAAAGCACTCATGTTTATTTTTTTATTTTTAATTACATAAAATATAGGTAGCTCTTAAACTTGAGCATTATTTGGTGGGTAACTAACTAACTATTAATTTTCAAATAAATAAATAAATACTAGTAGCTAGCTCCTCCAATCCAATATAATTAATGTCGTTATTTTGAATTCACATTTATTCCACGTCAGAAAGTCACGTAGCTAGCTAATCTCCTAATTCGATCATCAGTACTTGTTTCTTCTTCTACTCCTTTAATTTTTCCTTGATGGAGTTAATTAGTCGATCACTAGAAAAATGAGAAAATTAATCCCACGGCGCCGCTCAACGTACCATTGTTCAACCCCATGTGATCCTTGTAGCTGCATGCACCCTCCTCTTATCATGTGATCTTTTTACGTTCATTCTCCACACATATGCCAGCCGTGACTTGCTTCACTTGCCACTGCCACACTGCCACTTCATGCCACTGCCACCACCTTTAATTAATTATGTAGTCCTTGTTTATATATATATATATATATATATATATATATATATATATATAATCTAACTTCCACTTCTTCTAGCTTCCACCAAACCTTAACGTACATTTTCTTGAACTAACTGGCTAGTTCATCAACCAATTAATTATAAGTGAATATTGATTCAGATACAAGATAAATTCGAGAAATATATTGAAGGTAGCCCAGTCATGGAGGGTTCCGTCATTGTCCCTATCATTTTCGCCCTTCTTCTTTTACTTCCGGAAATCATGTCTGCTAGGCACATTACCTATATATATATATATAGTGCTGGACACTTGAATCTCGGTATGGGTATCAGGGCATTGGCTCAAATTAACTCCGAGTTTTTTCTGCGTAGCATAGGCAACGCGAGCTTTAATTAACCTGCATGCATATATGTATCACATGCCTGAAATGATGTACGTAATAGCAATAGCACTATAAAAACATCTTTAATTTTACCTCTAAACAATTTTTTAATACTATATATTAAATAATCGAGTAGTCATTACTTACTCTCCTCCTCTTGTACTACTGGCATATATACGCATGCACGCTAGCTACGTATATCCTATTTTGCACCTAAAAAATAAAACGAATATCCTACCTATCCTATGTATTCATTCATCTTAGTGATGCTTAAGGACTCGCGTCCGTTCTATTTCTATTGAAACGGAAAGTTAAATGCATGCACATGAGTTGAAGAAGTTGAATCTTTGTTTTTTTTATTTATTTAAAAAGAGTTTCAGCATCTAGAGTTGGGTCATCACTCATCGGTTATCCTAGTTAAATGAACCAAGTTTAATAATCCTTGTAAATTATAAGTAATTTTATATATAATATTTTAAACGATTTTTTAGTTCATCTAACTTAGTAGTCTAAATTTAGTGACTTGATAGCTTAAAAGTTTTTGTTTTTTTTAATTTTTAGTAACAAATGATATATTGTATCTTAATTTAACAATAAACGTATACTAAAATTTTGTAAAAAATCACAACTTTTGAGCTGACTTTTGAAAGTACCAAAATTTATAACCTAGAACATGAAAATAATAATAATAATAATAATAAACTTTTGAGCTATCGAATCACCAAAATTGAATTACTGAGTTGATTCAGGACTAACTAAAATGACTCGATATTTACCTTGTTATATATTATTATTGATTATTGAATGATAGACTAATGGCATATGGTTATGCAATTTATACCGACATAAAACACGGTAAGCTTAGAAAATTTTACTTATTTATAATAGGAAAATGTTATTTTTACATGTAATTTTAATATTTCTACATGTGCTCCTCTCACATAAAGGTGAGATCCATTCAAGACCATGTGAAAATATCAAAATTATATGTGGAAATAGTATTCTTTCTTTATAATATCATTGTTGAAGACTAACAAGTAAAATGCAACTGAATTAATTCAAACTTTGGCTTATCAAATTCAAGTTTGATTAAAAATTAATCGAATTCAAATCGAGTCTATGTTTTAAACGAGTCTTAGTATATTGTTTTCGATGTGTTTATAAATAAGTCTAGCAAAGTTTTAATGGAATTTCTGGGCAGAGAATTGTGGCTTGTTAGGGTTAGGGTTTCGTGTTAAGTGATGAGGAGAGAAATCTACGAATAGCACAGAATTGATTGATGGATTGGAGAGGGGAGAAGAACAGGTGAGAGATTACTCTAATGACACGTGACAGACTCCTATAATCCGAAGATCTTGTTAAGGTAGCAGTGATTTCAAGAGCCTTCTTGAGTGCTTCGGGTTGAGAGAGACTCTTAGAATCCGAAAACCTTATTAGGGTAACAGGGATTCAGGGAGTCTTCTTGAGTGCTTCGTGTGACGCCCCCAAAATAGGTATACATCACCCATTCTGAGTTGTCAATACATGGTACAGAAACAACTACAACTTTATTATTACAACAATAAAGCGTGAGTTTGAATACAAATATTATCTTACAGACAATATCTATACTCGGATAAATCCTCATCACATTTATTGATACATTATTTTACAAAATGGTGAGGACTACTAAACAACTCTCTCTAGAACTTTCATTCCATACCCCGACTAAGTACTCGCTTATATTCTCGCCTCCGAGAAAAAAAAATGGAACAAAAGGAAAAGGGTGAGCTCAACTAGCCCAAAAAAAGAATATTATGACTAAGATAATATACAACAAATTATCGTTAGTCTTCAAATGAGGAAAAATCTAATAGAATACAATAGACAACAAATTTTAAATCAATATTCGCAATGAAATAATAATTCATTAAAAGAGTTAAGTAGAGAATGCAAACTACTATCTTCTATGTATGAATTTAAAAGTTCATCGTCTATCTTTTATCTTCTCAGTAACATCAATCAATATATATCCGGAATCAAATATTTATCTTTTGCTATGTGCCAAAGATATTCATCATTGGTCATTGTTTCATCTAAACACTGTTCATCATCTTGCACTACGGGCCAAAGATATTCTTCAGAAATCATTTATCTTTTGCACTACTGGGCCAAAGATATTCAATAATATCATCATTTAAGACTAAGGATGATGAAAAATATTTTAAAGAAACGAATCAAGTGAAACAAAATGACAAGGATTAAGGATTAAGGATTCGTACTTTTGTTTTATCCATGTCCAAAAATACCTCAAAAATAATTATAGTGGTGTAAAATTCAAGAATGATCAAAACATGGATACAATTAAAGCTAGTATCCACAATAGATATTTTGAACGAAAAGGAAAATTTTTTTTTTTGATGAATAGTCACAGTATTCGTGAATAATATCAGATATCGTGAATAAAGGCAGATATCGTGAATAGTAACTCAGACACCAAAAGTTCCAAATTTGATAAAAACTTCAGATCAATATTTCAAAGATAATGATATTGAAGAAATAATATCATTACAAAAAAAAATATCCCTTACCTCACAAAGACAAGACTTTTAGTTGAAACACGGATATAAAGCTATGACTTGAACTTTGCACAGTATAGCAATACTCAAAGTATACTCAAAATACTCACAAGAATACTTCGATAATATAGAGAGAAAACTTGAGTTTCGTATAATTTTCAATTCTAACCTAAGCACCCTATTTATAGGAAATCGCTTAGTAACACAAAAGCGAAAATTTAATTTAATATTATTATATATATCAAAATTCCTACGCCACTCTTGAAATCTGATTTCATCTCAATAAGCACATGCCACCTTCTAGAAAAAGTAAGAAAAACATTTTTCTAATTTAAAATAATTTAAACTTTCAAAAATCAATTATTTTGAGCTTGAACTTCAATAATTCACAATAAATAGCCCTTTGTTTAGAAAAATTGAATCTCGCGACTTTTTATAGGAAATTCAATTCTCTACAACTTTGCAGAAGAAAGTTTTTCCAAATTCCAAATAGGAATTGACCAAATCCATAAACAGACGATTTTACATTTATAATCAAATTTTAGTCAATAAATGGGGTCCACCGACATGTTTAACATGTTTTAAACATTTATTGCAACAAAAATACTCTTCCTCCTCAGATACTCATATATCCCACATTCGTTATAAAAATATCACCATTATTATATTATTAAAATATAATAATATATTTAAATGAATTATTTTATCAAAAAAGATAAAATTTCAATTTTCAACAATTGTCACATTAAAATTTTCTCCATCTATATCCACATAAAATCAATATTTTCTCATCATATAAATCAATAATTAATTATTCACAAATAATATTACGTAATCACAATATCGACAACTGGACAGCCTTCACAGGAAAGAGGGACTTTCCAATAAGAATTTCTCCTTCTTGGCAAGCAATTAGGTGACCAAACCTCTCCTTGACAGAACTTTCTAGACATTGCCAATAATGTTATCTAATAATATTATTCGAGATAATATGAATTATTGCTTCGATAATGAAAAATCTTGTGTAATGACAATTATTGAAACAAAAGAATATAAAATATCAACGCAAAGAATTATTAAATCAATAAAATCTTTGAGCAATAATTCATCGTAACCATTATTGAGTAGTGCCTTCTTCACGTAAGAATCAATAATTGGTGCAATACCGGTGTCTTCTCGTGTTTTAACCACCGAAAGTATTTTAACAAGAGATAACTGATAAGAATAACTATTTGTTATTTTTAAACAACTTATATTTATCGTTTTCTTCATCCAATAAACTTTTTAGTTATGGGGCCCACATGGTCGCTACCGTAAATGCATTTAATATTCCCTGACGAAGCACGAATATTCCACGACCAAACGAATATTCCCAAACAACAATGAATATTTTATAACCACTGCTTATTTTAAAATATTTGCGTATTTTACCCATAACTATCCACATTAATCAAATCAACCCTTACTATTTCAAAATAATAAATAGAGAAAATTAAATTTCATTAATAATAAGTTGGGGTCTTAAAACCTCCCTCCTTATGAAATTTTCGTCCTCAAATTAACGTCACGTATACGGTGTTTCAAAAGGTGAGGATACCTCGCTTTCATTTTCGTTCCAATTCCCGGTGTCATTTTCTCTATAGCATGATTCCTCCACAAAACTTTAACTTGTGGTATGACCTTTCTTGGCGTAGGACATGCTCCTTCCTATCCAAGATCTTGACAGTACCTCCTCACACGTTAAGTCTTGGCTATTTCGTCAGGCTCTAACTCTATAATGTGGTTCGGGTCTTTCATATATTACTGAAATACGGATATGTGAAACACATTATGAACACGAGACATACTTTCGGAGGTAACGCGAAGTCTATAGGCTACATTTCCTACTCGGTCAAGAATTTGAAATGTACCAATAAATCGTGGATTGAGCTTTCCTCTCTTCCCAAATCTTGTAACTCCTTCCATGGAGCAACTCGCAACAATACATGATCCCCTATACTAAATTCCACGTCCTTTCAATGAAGATCCCGCATAACTCTTTTGTCGATCTTCCGCCGTTTGTATACGTTGTCGAATCATTTGGATCTTTTCGGTGAGTAATATACGTACTAACTCGGGTCCCAACAATGTTGCTTCACCCACCTCATCCCAACATATTGGAGAGCGACACTTTCGTCCATATAATGCTTCAAATGGAGCCACATTTATACTTACTTGCGATAAGCTGTTGTTGTAGGAGAATTCCACCAATGGTAAATACTTATCCCAAGCGCCTTGAAGTCAGGACACACGTAGTCTTAATAGATCTTCAAGAGTTTGAATAGTCCTCTCGATCATTCCGTCTGGTTTGAGGATGGTATGCTGAATCAATCAGAATCCGTGCCCATAGCTTTTTGCAAGCTAACCCAAAATCTTGAAGTGAATCTTAGGTCACGATCCAAACTATGGATCTTGGCATGCCATGTAACCTCACAATCTCATTTACATATATACTAGCAAGACGTTCGAGGAATAAGTCTCCCAGACGGCAAGAAATGAAAGGAGACTTGGTTAATCTATCAACAATAACCCAAATAGCATTGATGCCTTGAGAAACCGTAGAAGAAGACAGAATTTAAATCCATGGTAATGTGTTCCTACTTCCATTTCGGAATCTCAAGTGGTTGCAATGGACCCTTAGGTACTAGATGCTCCGCTTTTACACGTTGACAAGTTAAACACATCGAGATAAACTTTGCAATCTCTCTCTCTTCATATTATTCCACCAAAATGTATGTCGAAGATCACGATACATTTTGGTACTTCCAAGATGGATTGCAAATGGTGTATTATGTGCCTCCATCATAATCTTGTACTTCAAATCGAGTCGTTAGGAACACAAAGTCAGAGTGGACTCAAGTATTCCTTCTTCATCAATTCTCGCTTAGGAATAGCTCCTTCTGTGTACTTTCTTCTTATACATACGCGATCATTTCTGGGTGGGTGGCTCGAGCAACCTTAACTTTTTCTATTAAAGTTGGTTCTATGTGTATACTTGACATCATCACACTCGTTCCCACATATGATCTTCTACTCAACGCGTCAGCTACCACGTTCACTTTTCCAGGATGGTATTGAATAGTGTGGTCGTAGTCTTTCAATAGCTCGAGCCAACGTCCGCCGCAAGATGCGTGTTGAGTTCTTTTTGAGTGAAGAAATATTTAAAGCTTTTATGGTCTGAATATATCTCCACTTTCTCCCCATATAGATAGTGCCCTCATTACAATTATTCATACACTATTTTACAGAAATAGTGAGGACTGCTAAAACATCTTTCTAGAACCATCACTCCATACCCCGACTCGATCCTACTATGTTCTCACCTCTTGAGAATAAAAATGGAACAAAAAGGAAAAGGGTGAGCTCAATTAGCCCAATAAAGAATATTATGACTAAGATAATATATAACAAATTATCATTAGTCTTCAATAGGGAAAAATCTGATAGAATATAATAGACAACAATCCATTAGAAGAGTCACGTAGAAAATGAATTCTACCATCTTCTAAGATTTAAAAGTTCATCATCAATATTTTATCCATGTAACATTAATCAAAATACATCTTTAATCAAATATTCATCTTTGCACTACAGGCCAAAGATATTCATTTATATCACCAGTCGGACATGTTCATCTCAACACCTGTTCATCTTTGCACTACGGGCCAAAGATATTCATCAGTTAATCATTCAACTTTTCACTACAGGCCAAAGATATTCAGTAATATCATCATTTAAGACTGAGGATGATGAAAAATATTTTAAAGAAAACGAATCTAGTGAGACCGAAGGACAAATATTAGGGATTTGTATAATAGTTTATCCAAGATCAATAATACTTTATAATAACCAATAGTGAAGTAGAATTCAAAAATAATGATCAAAACATGGATACAATCAAAGATAGTAACCATAATAGACATCTTGGACAAAAAGAAAAATTTTTATTTTTCTATTGAATAAAGTCGTATTCATGAATAAGATCAGTATCACGTGAATAGTAACTCCGACACAAAAAGTTCCAAATTTGATTAAAAAGTTCAAACCAATATTTTGGCATAATGATATTGAAAATAATATCATTTAAAAGAAAATAACATCCCTTACCTCAAAATAACGGTACTTCTGATTGGAATATCGGAGAGAAAGTCGAAGGAAACTTGTACTGAACCGTAACTCTCAAAGTATCAAAATACTCACAAAAATACGCTCGATAATCTAGAGAGAAAAAAAACTTGTTTCTGGTGTGATTTTCAATTCTAACTTAAGCGTCTATTTATAGGAAAATGCTAGAACGCCATAGGAGACTAAATAATAAAATAATATTATTTAATTAACAAATTCTCTACGCATGCTTTGAATAAGTCTAGCATGCCTTCTTTGAAAAACAAACTAGCAGTCCACATGCTTGAAAAACCACAAGTGGGTCCCACCCATAATTTAATAAAAATTATTTTATTTTTTGAAACTTCAACAATTCATAGAAAATAACCCGATTATCAGAAAAATACGAATTTTATGTCCATTCCACACGAAATCGAATTCTCTACAACTTTGTAGTTTTGAATTTTTCTAAATTCCAAATAAAAAATATCCGAAATCCATAAACGGATGATTTTTAATTCCTCCATTCCAATAAAATACTGATAAAACACCTCAGCATTAATTCCTTCATTTATAACCACATAAAATAAATAAATCCATCATTTATATCCACATCAAATAAATATTTCCTTATCATATAAATTAATAATTAATTATTCACAAATAATATTACAGAATCACAATTATGACAATGAAAGTAGTTCCTCAGGAAAGAGGGGCTTTCAATAAGGATTTTCTCTCATCGACGCCTATAATTAGGTGACCAAACTCTCCTCGATGTAACTTTCTAGACATTGCCAATAATGCTTATCTAATAATATTATTCAAATAATATGAATTATTGATCCGATAATGGGAATATCTTGTGCGATGATAATTATCAAACAACAATAATATAAACTATCAACGCAACAATTATTGAATCAATAAAATAACATATTGAGCAATAAGACTCATCGTAACAATTATTGAGTAAGTGCCTTCTTACGCACGAATCAATAATTCAACAATACCGTGAAATACCCGATGCTCATCGTACCACCACGCCAGACATCAGTATTTTAACCACCAGGTAACCCAACAATGTTAACGGTAACAACTACGCCGTTATTTATAAAAACTCAAACTTTGTGGTTTTCTTCATCCGACGGTTATTCCGTTATGGGGCCCACAATTGACTGCGTCGTCGTACGGATATTCCTGACAAAAAGAATATTCCACGACCAAACGAATATTCCCCGAAAGAATGAATATTTTATAACCACTTGCTTATTTTACAAAATTTGCACATTTCACTCATAACTAAAGCATTATATCAAATTAACACCTTATTAATTTAGAATAATGAATAGAGCAAAATTCAATTTTATTTATAATAAGTTGGGCTCTTATAAACACTTATGCATAATAGAATTATATATTCTATTTATAGTCTAATAAAACGAATAACTTTATAAAAGTATTCATTTTATATAAAAAGTTTTTACATTTTATTACATATATAATAATAACAAAACAAAACTTATCACCTTTATTATAATTCACATGATTAATCGACCGAATGTCGTTCTTGGAAAGAAAGGGCTTTTCAATAAAGATTTCTCCCTATTGGCGCGCAATTAGGTGACCAAACCTCTCCTTGGCAGAATTTCTAGACATCGTTAATATTGCATATAATAATATTAATAACTTTGTTATCTCAATTATTGATTTAATAATATAAAAAATATCGACAATAATTGAATCAAATAACGTGAGATACTATGCAACAATTACTATAACAATAATTGAACAAAATTGAGTGATTTTTCATGTAAGCATCAATAATCAAAACCGTTTCACTCTTACGCAACTAGCGTAGACATCGCATTTCTTTTAACATAGGGTGTTTCAACAATTATCGGTAAAACTTCCGCCGTTATTTTCATAAAATATTTTTGTCGTTTTTCAATCCGATAATAATTTTTCATGGGTCCACCAATGATTGTCTTGGTTGCATTTAATATTCCTATTAAAACGAATATTCATGAACCAATCGAATATTATATAACAACTTGCATACTTTGCAAAATTTATAAATATTACCCACAACTATGACATTATATCAAATCCACACCATAATATTCAAAAAAATATTTTGAAAAATTTAAATCTTTATTCATAAAATTTGGGGTCTCACACCTAATCTTTGTTTTTTTTGTCTCCTTTGGATTCATTTCTTAAAAATATTTTTCATCATCCTCGATCCTTAATGGTGATATTTTGATGAATATCTTTCGCCTCAGTAGTAAAAAGATGAATGATTACTGATGAATATCTTTGGCCCGTAGTGTAAAAGATGAGCAGTGTTGAGATGAACATGATCAACTGGTGATACAAATGAATATCTTTGGCCTGTAGTGCAGAGATGAATATTTGATTCAAGATTTATATTGATTGATATTACAGGGATAAATTATTGATGATGAACTTTTAAATCTTAGAAGATAGTAGAATTCATTCTCTACTTTATTCTTTTAATGGATTGTTATTTTCGCTGCAGTTGTTGATCTAAAACTTGTTGTTTATTATATTCTATCTGATTTTTCCCTATTGAAGACTACGGATAATTTGTTGTATATTATCTTAGTCATAATATTTCTTACTGGGCTAGTTGAGCTCACCCTTTTTCTTTTTGTTCTATTTTTCTTCTCAGGAAGCGAGAATATAGCGGGGAGTAGTTGGGGTGTGGAGTAATGTTCTATGGCAGTTGTTATGGGTGTAAATCGAGCCAAGTAGTTTAGTACTCGACTCAAGATTGGCTCAAAAATATGATCCAAAGCTCGAATTCGAAGTTAATCCGAGTCGAAGTTTATCCATACTTGTTTTCTGTTTAACGATACACGAGTTGAATTTGAGCATACCAGTGTTCGTTCAAATTAGGGTTCGAGTATTTCATTTTTTCTCAAACTATACTCGATACCTGCTCGATGAATCATATTCAAATATTGGTCTGAAACATGCTAGTAAGCTAAATATGTGATATTTGTATCAATATTTATAATTTATTAAGTGTAGTATGAAATTGTGTAAACTTGTACATAAATAAACCAATGAATTGAATGTCAATTTTTATTACATTCTTTATAATTTCAATACATAAATAAAAGTGAAAAAGTTTTATATATAAATATTAGTTAAGTAACCAATTTAGTATGTAGTGGTTCAATTTTAAGTGAAATGGTTCATATTCGAAACTCGATTTGAAGGCTCATGAGTAACTCTCTTTGTAAACGAGTCGAGTACTTACGAGCCGAGTAGGTCCGAGTAATGATCCGTGTCGAATCTGGCGTAAAAATAGAAATCCCTTATAGAATCCGAGTCGAATTCGAGCACAATTTTTTCGAATCGAGCCAAATCTGAGCATAAGGGTGTTCGCTGAGATTCGACTCGTTTACACCCCTAGCAGTTGTTATAGTAGTCCTCACTATTTGTAAAATAGTATATCAATAATTGTAATGAGGACTTATTTGAGTGTGGATATTGTCTAGAGGATAATATTTGTATTTAAACTCTGTAGTATTTGTGTTGTCGTATTTTGCACGACAATTGTAATAATGATGTTGTAGTCGTTTCTGTACCATGTATTTGGCGACTCAGAATGGGTGATGTATACCTATTTTGGGGGCGTCACACTATCTTATGTATAATGAATTATACTTTGACTTATTCCTTAAGACCCTTAGGGTATATCAAATAGTATGCTTGGGTATAATAAGTTATATATGGAGATAACGAAGAGAAATGTCCTATGTGAATCGATAAATGACAACCCATTAGTCATTGGTCAAGGCATAATAAAATTAGAAATGAGTTTTTAATTTGCATTATTTGAAGTTGTGCATTTAAAAATCGAAATACATATAATTAAATAAAATAAGACTTGACAATACTTTCATGTTTTATATTTAATTGGAACATTGTATGGTGGAAGGATTAAATTGTACAATAACTATTTACTCAAATGTTCTTTTGTAATTAATGTTAAAATCTATATTATCTGAAAAATCGTTAATCGCTAGGGAGACTTATCCCTATTGTAAAATAAATATTATTTAAATAAATTAATAGTTTAATTTATTTATTTAAATAAGATTAAAATTATTCCAATTGATTTATTCACAATAGGTTTAATATGGAAAACATAAAAATTCATATCATAAAAGGAAAATATTTATTTAAAAGTAAATGGCATAATCGTAATAATAAGCTAAATATGAATTTAATTTAATCTATGGTGATAGAATAAATTAAATAGCTTAATATTTATTATTTAATATTTTAGAAATATTAAATATAAATTAATAAGAGAAGTCTTATTATTATTATTATTATTATTATTATTATTATTATTATTTAATTCTTAAAGGAGTTTGAGAATTAATTAATAAAAGTACTTTTATATATTCCTAATAATATTAGGAGGCTAATTAATTATTCCTAATAAGATTGAGAGCCTAATTAATTAAAAAAAAAATTAATTAATTAAAATAAAATCTAATTCCTTAATTGTGAAGGAGGGTTGCCTACATTTATAAATAAGAGAAGTCTTATTATGGATAAGGGGTTGTTGTTGATGTTTCCACAAGACACGTGAATAACAATTTCAAGAGTTGGAAGAGTATGTATTTTTTATAAAGATAGAAAAATTAGGGTTTTGCCAAAGACTTGAGTGGTTAATGTTGATCAAAGTAAATAATCAAACCCGGTGAATTCAAATTGAATGCGAAAAGAATTTGGAGATAAACCTGTAACTGAAAAACTCGAATCTTCAAGGGTATAATTCTTGTTCTTCATCTTTTGGTTGAATTAATAATTGTGCATAAAGGATGATTCGGGTATATGGTTTGTAAAATTTTAAAATCTATTTTTTACGCTTTCACTTTACTTTGATGCAATTTAATTGTGTTCATGAATATTACAAATCTGACATCGAACTCAAGTCAAACTTAGACAAGTCAAACCTAGTATAATTCGAATTCAATTTGCTAAACAAATTCGAGTCTAGTCAAGCTTAAAAGAATCATTCACAAATAACTCACTTCGTTTATAACTTTTTAAGATCAAATATTTTGTTTTAAAAAATAATGTCATAAGCAAAATTTGGAGAGTTAAAGGCTGAGATAAACATGTGTTAAAAAAAAGGTTGAGATAAACTTGTACTAAACTTTGATTTCAACTGAATTCAAACAAAATTAGGTTGAGGGAAATACTACGAATTAGGCGGGCTTGTAGCAATGTGGCTGGTTATGAAAGACAACGCCGGACCACCCACTGAGTCTGGCCCAGGGACTCCCTCTCCCGACTCTGTTGTGAGTTCTCTTTCTCTCCCTTCCACACACAGAGACAGAGGGATTCCATTCCCCCAATTTTCATCATTCTTCTCTAAGCTCAGATGCCCCCTCCTCTTCTTCTCCCTATTTCCCCCTTCTGTTCCAGTCCTGGCCCCACCAATTTCCTCTCCTCCATTCTTACCACCACCACCACCACCAATTTCCCAACTCAAATGCAGCAGCGGTAACAGGTAAAAATAATTCACTCATTCTCTTTCTCTCTGTCTCTCTATATCCATTATTACAATTTCCTCTATGGGTTCCTCTTTGGGGGTGCAAAGCAATATGCTCTTTTTGTCTTGTATGTTATTTAGACAAGGCTATTCCTTTTCCTTTACTTTTGATTTACTTTTTCCAACCTTTTTACACCTAATTGCATTTCAATAACCTCATTATTACCCCTTTTTCTGTTTAACTTTTGTTTTTGCTGATTCTTTATGCTTTCAAATTAATACAAATTACAAGACCCTTTGATTGCGCTGTTAATCTTCCTTTTCCATATTAATTAAATTTATTATTTTATTACTTGTGGGTTTTTCAAAATCAGTTTCTGGGCAACCTCTCCTCCTTTTCTTTCTGTCTTTATAGCTACATATAGAGGGATGGTGGAAATTAGGGAGAAAACTGAAATGATGAGAGGTTGAATTATAGGAACAGAGCATGGGTTGGTGCCATCATTTATTATCATATTTCATCTCCTTTTCCTTTCGGTTTGGAAGGGTCAGAGAATCTGATCCCTCACATTGTTATTTTCTCTCTGATGAGATTAAGGCGTAGAGGATACATTATTCCTTCTTGTTCTTCTCACCAGAGAGTAAGCGGCTTCTTTCTGTCTTTAGACTTTGCACTTTCAGTTCTTAGCACACCCTTTACTATTTAAACTTCATATTTTAAATATTTGGTTAAATTTTACTGATGTTGATGATTAGTTCATCCAGTAGCTCAAATTGGATCCTTTTGCTGAATTTGGCTTTGTTTTGTGCTAATGAATCAAAGTAATTATTGATGTGAAAACCAAACTCACTACGTCTGCTTCTCTGCATTGAATGTGTAAATCCAATTTAGGTCTTCTTGACTATCTAGCTAGTCAATCAAACAATGAAGAATGCTTAGCATTACATCGCATAGCCCATAACATGTAATCATATAATTGCTTTACTTGGTTGGGAGCTCACTAACTTATTTCTGAGAATTTGATAACAACTTTGGTCATTGGTCATTGGTCAATTCTCTACTTAGTATGAATATTAGGGCTGTTCTGGCCCGTTCATGAGACATCCTTCTAAGTTTTCGTCCATCTAACACACCATTAGAGTTCAATTGATGTTATATACATAAATGTGAGTGTGAGTGCATGCACGTGTTTGTGTTTTGTGTGTGTGTGTGTGTGAATATGCATAAATAAATACTAGATGTTCATTGTGCATTTTTGGATCTTATCCTAACTTCGAGAAATTAAATCATATTTTGTTGTATCTGTATCCAATGTCTGACACTTCCCGTGTGTTATTTTGTCATAATTTGAGCTAAGATTACAAATAAAAAAGTTCCTATCGTGATTAAAAAAGAGAACAATGTGAAATGAGGCTGTTAGTGTGTTTCTCTTGGCCTTTCTATTCCTTCACCCCCATTACCCCCCTTTTAAGCTTCTTATGAGCGCATGCTGTGTATCTTACATGCTCATCACTACTTTGCCTCTACATTTACAATGTTATTCTAGATGAATCAAATCAATATTCTGCAGAGATAATATTCCTTATTCTTCTTTTTCTTATATGTGCCTCGGGAGCTGTGGCTGGAAGGACTGGCTTAATCATACAATTATTATGCTATTATTAATTTAGTCATTACCAAAAAGAAAGTTGGATTCTGCTTAGTTCTTGTGCGTTAGCTCATTTTGTTTCCTACCTCTACTCATGAAGGCTTTAATCCAGGTTGATGAGGATGGCATATTTTGGAGACAAAAGAAAGGTGATGACGAATTGGCATGGTCACGACATTCTGCTCGTGTAACATCGCAGTTAGCTCAGTGTTTTAGTGAGTCAAAATTGTTTAAACCCTAACCTTACTTTCTGCTATAATTTTAATTTTTCTTTCTCCCACTCTCTTCATGTGTGTGTGTGCGCGTTGGTCTGCATCATGCAGGTGTGCCCTTATCTGTGGCCTTGGGTTCTGTGTGCTTTATATTTTTTTTCTTTCGATATTGAGATTCATTATGGTTTATGCATCATTTCTTTTTCTTCTTTAATGTAGGCAGATTCTTTTCAGGTTTTCTATTCTCCCTTGTATCATCAGTAATAAAGCAGATGCTGCTGTAGTAAATGTGCAAGTGTGCAACCAACATATAATATGCAGTAATCCTACTGGGAAATAATCTTACTAAGAAATGTTGTCAACCAATATAAAATATGCCATGAAAGCTTGATGGCAGCATGAAATTGATGCAATGGAATAAAGCTGTGAAGATAGAAGAAGCAGCTTTTGCATTATATGGAATATGCCTTTTTTGTTTCGTTTGCTGCTCCTGGTATATTGGATTTTTTTTGTATTGTGTGAAATAGATGTTTAGAGGTGTTGTAGGTATAATATTTTTTTTAATTTATTTTTTTATTTTAAGCTCAATAAATACACTCCCTCAAAATAGTTGGTTTGTTGTGGTTCATTTGTTTGCTACTTTTATAGTGGCTTTTTCAAAAAAGATTCATGGTGCTCTTTTTAAATATTATATAACGTGCGCAAAGATGTTCTCTGAATTCTTTTGGATTGTAGAGCTTGTCGCAAATCATAGAATGTGAATTTAATCTCTATTTTCTGTGGCATTTATGAAATTTTGCTTAAGTTCTAACTGCAGGTATCTATTTCCCATGATTACTATGGTAGATAGCATGGCTAATAACCAACTGTCTTTTGTAGCTAATGCTATGGTTGGACCACGAACATGGATAGGAGGAATCTTTAGCCGCTCAGGCAATAAACGATTCGGAAGTGGAAAATTTCTTGACTACCCTTTAAATCCTCTTCAGGTAAATGTGACTTGTTAAGTAGAGATCGTTGAATTCAAAAATGTATCTAATACTCTCTGGCTCTCTTTCTGAATAGATTCTGTATGTAGTGAATGGTATTTTTGCATACTAAAAAGCCTGTTGTAACTTAGCCTTATAGATTTTTTTTTTCTTCTTTTTTCTTTTTGTTAATATTTTCTTTTAAACTTTTAACCAGGAAGAAAGACTTCAAAGGCTTCAAGAACGATTGAACATACCTTTTGATGAAAATCGCATTGACCATCAAGTAGTTAACATCTCTCTCTCTCTGCCCAATATGTCAAAAAACATGATCAATTAAGCTGTTTGCTGCTTAATTTGTACTTCAATATATCTTCTTTTGGCGGCTGGCACATGGCTTCTCAAAGGAAGTGGATCATTGTACTTTCTGCTTATTTCTGTTTACTGTTTGATCTCATTATTCATTATCATTATCAGGCATCTCTCATAGCATTGTGGAAAGCAGCATATCCAAATGTTACCCTTAAAGGTTTGGTATCTGAGCAATGGAAAGATATGGGGTGGCAAGGACCTAATCCATCAACTGACTTTAGGTACAGGCTACATCTGTGTGATTTCAAATGGTAGTTTGAGTCACTTGTCAAAATAGGACTGATAGGTTGCCTACGGTATGCAAGTTCACATGTTTCCTATATGGTGGGAATCAGCTGAGAACCAAGATTTTTACTTACGCTTACACTCAATAATTGACTGCCGCATGGAAAAAGATTTACCTGATTAAGAATATGAAAACAGTTTTCCTTTTCCTTTCTGGTGAAATTATCTCTTCTAGTGCTTCATTATACATCACTGACTCCTTTCTCAGAACCAGTTCCTGTTTTGAATGCCATTGCTTTATGGCTGGTGGTTCAGATTCAATCAGAAAAAACTGCCATGGCTTTATGGCTGGTGGTTCAGATTCAATCAGAAAGAACTATGTATCCTGTCAAATTAAACTCGTGTTTAGACTTATATCATCTCAAGCAGATAGTTTTTAGAGTATGGATCGATGATCCTTGTAATGTCTAGGGAACCAATAGGTAGCGACTCAAAAAATTAAAATGGAATTATTTCATCCTCAGAGATGTCGAAGCGCTCTTTTCCAAATGTTTTTTTTTTGGCATATGATGCTACAAATAACTTGAGAGGCAAATTAAAAATCAAAAAGAACTACTTGCTCGCAGATATTCTTTAGAAATAATAGTGTCATGTTTATTTAATTTATCTTGTTGCACCAAAGATTGCAATGGTTATGTTGTTTAAGATTTAAAATATTCAATATATTCTCATTGAAATATTTTTCTTAATTTGTAGGGGTTGTGGTTTTGTTTCTCTTGAGAACTTGCTGTTTTTTGCAAGAACGTATCCGGTACAGTTGTCTTGTTCTTGCAAAGTGTCCAAAGTAGGATGATAATTTTTCTTATTAATTTCTATATTTTTTGTTCTCTTCTAATATTGGCGGTTCTTCTGTTTATTTTTTCTTGAAGAATGGATTCTAGAATAATGGTTATCACTAATTCTATCAAAATTCAAAATGAAGGTGTCTTTTCATAGGTTATTGTTCAAAAAGGGTGGGAAGCGAGCAGAGTGGGAATATCCATTTGCTGTTGCTGGCATTAATATATCATTTATGTTAATTCAGATGTTGGATTTGTACTCAGGTTGGTACGGAGTATCTGTTATTGACTAGATTGTTTCAGTATGCTAATTCAATTGTTTTCTTTAGGGGAGAGATGTTTCAGTATGCTACCATAATTTGAACACCCCAATTTAGACTTTAACAACATGGGTATGTGTCCACTTAGGCATATAAAGCTCTGGTTCAATCTACAAATTTATGAAAATGAAATATCCTCTCTTTATTCATTCTAGCATTTACATGGGAAGTATCTGCCTTCTGTACTACTCCCTCCGTTCCTTAGTCATTTTAGAGTTGTGCACAAGTATTAAGGTAATGATTGTATAACATTAACTATAATATCAATTGTCTATATTGCCCTTATATTGGAAGAAGAGATTGTTATTTATTGAACATAAAATAGTGAGAGAACCAAAGTTACATTTAATACTTGGGGTAATATTGGAAACTAAGCAATTAATGTTTACTTGAAATTCTCAAACGACTTATATTAAGGAACAAAAACATTTCTCTAAAACGACTTATATAAAGGAACGGAGGTAGTATTTAGGACAGCCTAAATTCACAGCTTGCTAGTATTTCAACAGGATACGCTTTATAATTTTTCTGATGAGTAATAAAGGGAAGACTCTACTGTCATCGTGTTTAGTCATGTTAATGGTTTAAACTAAAAGCTTGCTATTGAGAGAGAACTTGTTACCCTGGTAGTTTTGTGAAACCAAGAAGCGTCGGCATTCCCGGTAGTCGTTTTATTTAAAAGATTTTAACTGTTGACCCATCAATATTCACTTCTACAGCGAAAGAACTGCTTTCAAGTTTAGCTTCTTGTTCTCTATTAGTCTATTTACCAATTATATTCTAATTGGTTCTATGTAATTGTATGTATATGATGATATAATGAGCAAGAGATTAAAAAATGAGAATCTTTTTAATTTTTTCCTCTTCTACAGCAAAACCTAGATGTCTTCCGGGATTGAACTTTGTTAGAGTATTAGGAGGTAAACTACCAATCTGGCCGTTTGATTTCAAGCATATAGGTATTTAAATTACTTCGTTTGGGTGATCCATCATCCACTTTTCCATTTCTTCTTGCTGATTTAAGTTTTAATATAAACAATTGCAGAAGATGAAGAAGCATTCAATGTACTGTACTGCGTAGCTTTTGCAATGATGGATGCTCAGTGGCTTGCTATGAAAGCTTCATATATGGAGTTTAACGTACTCTCTCTCTCTCTCTCTCTCTCTCTCTCTCTCTTACTCTTTATATATATATATATATATATGTGTGTGTGTGTGTGTGTGTGTGTGTGTGTGTGTGTGTATACGTATATATAGACACACACATACACATACATCTCTAAGACCGATCTAGATTTACTGCTGAATTCTGGTTACGACTGAAAATGTGGTTCGGAATCAGTTACAGATCGACTTTGAAAATTTCTAGCGAGGCTCGGATTCGATACTTAAACGAGTCGAATTCGAATCCATTTTGATACTCGGATACTTGTGCGAGTGAAATATGAGCCACCTACTGGTCGTTCATATAGAATATCGAATTTTCCTTATCTCATTGATCCATACTTGATATAAGTGTGTAGATCTTTACTCGTATGCAGTATCGAGTATACTCGATTTATTTAATATATGATTTAACAATTAAATTCTCCACATACTTTTAGAAGTGGAAGTAGTTTTATGTTTCTCGTACATGTTCATTAATTGATTTAAGAGTGATAATATCATCTCATTAATTTTTCTTCAAGGCCCAAGATCTAATTTGAAGTTTCAAATTTAAATTATTCTAACTATTGACCGAGTTAATTTTATCTCATAACATAAATAATCCTGTTCTAATTGGTGTATATCTCAAATGCTCGCGAGTAACTCGACTAAAAAATAAGTCAAGTCGAATTCAAATACAATAAAATGTGTCGAATTCAAATCTGAGCAAAGATTGCAAAATTGTATTTGAATCCAAGTACAAATCCGTGTACCTTAAAAAAGTTTCAAGTAAAATATGAGCAATGTACTATTTGACTCAACTCGACTCAGGATCATTTTCACCCCTAATTCATCCCATTTTTGCTCTTTTTGTAGCTAGCAGATATATGGCCGTCCACGCATATTGTGGACAGCCAAATTTCGATTAGAGGGAGCGACTATTTTAAATACCGGAGGATCCACTATTCTTGATAGGGGATGGACATATGAGTTTTTGGTTCTCATGCCGGGTTTCTTGCAAATCCACAGCTAGAGACATTCATGATGTCAATCAGATTCAGTACCAATCAAATAATTTGGATTGTAATCAGTAATCACTTACATTTACTATAAACCAATTATATTTTTTTTGAAATAGATAGAGATATTTATAATAGTACCTTGGTGGTCATTGTCCTAGCAGGTGTTGAGGGCTTTAGTTCCCTAGAAATGGAGGGATGAAGTTCAGTGGAGTCGAAAGTATGAGGATTCCTTCATTTCATAAACCTGTAAATCTGGATGATAGGGATAAGAAGAATCCATATCATCATCATCCTCATCACCTTCCCCTTCTTCTGTTTCCGGAACTTCTTCATTTGAGCTTCCTAAAAAACCTTGAATCATTCTTCTTGTGAAATTTGGGATGATGCTTTGTTGTCCCTTTTGCTCACCACACTTCAGCTGAGCACATTATGAATTTGACGAGAGACGGTAAAACACTATCAAAATTGTGAGTTGAAGAAGTAAATAGATGATGAATCCTTTTGAGTTCATTGGAATTAATTTCTTAATGAAGAAAGTGAATGCGATTTGTGGTTTAGCGAATGGCAAGGTAATTAATACCATGTTAATTGAGTATCGTAAGTCTCGTGAGAATGCCAACACGGTGTGAGAGCAGAAATGCTTGACTGGAAAGCCAAAATTGTAAGTCTACTTCATCTACACAAAGCTGCAAAATTGGTATCAAGATATGTTGTGGAAATAAAAAAAAAGTTGTTATGAACTTGATTTGTCACTGAAGAACATGTGCAGTTGGGTCGCCGACAGAACTCCACTGAACCAAAGTCTTAGTTGCTTCTTATACACCTCCACATATCATCTCTGACTCAAATAACCATCTCACCCTCCTTATCCCTGTCCTCATTGACGGGAGTAAATATTCATTGCAAGCATCCTTTGTGTAATGGTGTGTATGTATCCCTGGCCTCTCATTCTGTAACTTTTATCATCTTTCATATACAGATGTTTTTGTATTGAATATTTACTCCGTTAATCTGCCATTGTAGTTGACAAATTCGCCTGGTACATGATATTCTGATCCTTTATGAATTTTGTAATCTGCAGGAGGTTTTACGAGTAACACGGACACAGTTGGAGAGAGAACTGTCTTTAGAAGACATTCACAGAATACAAGATTTGCCAGCTTACAACCTATTGTATAATTAGTTTTGCTTCTTAGTATTTTGGCGGGTGATGTTTCTGTTTACAAGCAAAATATATATATATATATATATATATATATATATATATATATCTGTCATGGATTTTGAACTAAACAGAGGCTGCTGAGATTCATCAACCGTGTTACTTGTTACCGGCCGGCCGGCCGGTCGGTCTTGTGATATTTTATTATTGTAATTTGTAGTTTAGATGCTTCAAGTTGCAGTTTGATTCATTTAAAATACCTTTCTCTCCTTGCTCTTGGAGCTGTTTTTCAGTCCATCATATCACAACTAGATTAGGAAATTATTATTATTTTGGTTGGTGAATTCAATAATTATCATCTACAGTATCCAACATCTTATCACTACAAAACACTTAATTGATCATGATTACAAACCTAGCTAATGGGCCTACTAATTTCAAATCCAATAAGTTAGGTAAATAACTCACACTACCAACCGACAAACAGGATTGGACCTCCTTTACTTAATGTATATGAAATATATATATAGAAATCATAGTGTGCGTATGTGAGAACTGTGAAAATGGAGGCAGTTGATGATGCAGGGGCCATGCTACAAGGCCAAGCAGAAATATGGAAATACATGTTACATTTTGCGGACTCCATGGCTTTGAAATCTGCTGTGGAGCTCCGCATAGCTGATATCATACACTCTCACGGCCGTCCCATAACTCTCTCCCAAATCGCCTCCGGGATTGCCGCCTCTCCATCCTCCACCTGTCTCGCCCGCATCATGCGCTTGCTAGTCCGCAACAAGATCTTCACCGCTAACCCGCAATCGGACGGTCAGGAGACTCTCTATGGCCTGACCCACTCTTCTAAATGGCTATTGCATGATGCCGAGTTGAGCCTGGCTCCAATGCTGCTCATGGAAAATCATCCGTGGCTACTGGCTCCGTGGCACCACCTGAGTGCCTGCGTCAGAGAAGGTGGTATTGCATTTGAAAAGGCCCATGGCCGTGAGATATGGGACTTTGCATCCATCAACTCCAAATTCAACAAGATTTTCAACGATGGCATGAAATGTACGGCCAAGATCACGTTGGGAGCAATTATTTCGGGTAATAAAGATATGTTCGATTCCATCGGATCGCTGGTCGATGTGGGTGGTGGGACCGGGACAGCAACGGCTGAGATTGTGAAGGCCTGTCCACATATTAAGGGGATCAACTTTGACCTGCCACATGTCGTGGAGACGGCACCGCACTACCAGGGTGTTTCTCATGTAGGTGGTGATATGTTTAAGGCGGTTCCTAATGGTGATGCAGTGTTCATGAAGGTAATAAGGGTTTTACCTTGCTTTTGACTCGCATCTTAATTTATAGTATAATATAATATATGGAGGAGTACATTTTATATATATATATAATCGTCTTGAAATTGATCGATCGAGTGTTTCTAGTATAAGTGAATTTTTGAGTAATACTACACAGAAATCAAATTTCCTCCATTTTTTTTATCATACAGCTTAAAAAACTGAAATTTGTTTTGTTACAAAAGATATGATAAAAAAAAAAAGTACAATAAAATTAGAATTGAAATAGTACGTAGTTCTTTCAAACATCTAAAAGTCTCGCAAATGCAAACAAGAAAAATAAAAAATTCTAAATGGAGAAAGCAAAATAGTTTGAGTGAAATCATCTCACAAAAGAGAAAGAAATGTATCATGTCATGGAGAAAATTGTTTGGCTGAATTTTTGATTTCTTTCTTTTATATTTTGGTTTTTATCCATTTTCTTTGGTAAGTTTCATTATTTCACGTACGCAACTCCTATTGCTACACTCGTTATTTCAAAGTAGTACATTTTCCTAGCCATCTGCATGCGTGTTTGAAAAAGTCGTCTGATAGAGATAATTAATTAGCAGTTTATATTATATTAATGTAGTATTTAATTATTAAAATGCCTGCCTAATGAAACTTAATTTAATATATATACAAATAAACTATATATATATATATATATATATATATATCTTAATTAATTATAGCTAAAAAAAGGAGTCGTGGTTAATTGATTATGATTATGATATACACACACGCATGCATGCATGCAATGGCATGCAGAGGATAATGCATGACTGGAGCGATGAAGATTGTGTGAAGATACTAAAAAATTGTGGAAAAGCGATACCAGAAAAGAGTGGGAAGGTGATTATAGTTGACGTGGTCCTAGAAGATGAAGCTGAAGCTGAAGGGGAAGGGGAAGGGGAAGGGGAAGGGTTATTTGACAAGACAGGTTTAGTGTTTGATCTTCTAATGATGGCTCACTCCTCCGGTGGAAAGGAGAGAACTGAGGCTGAATGGAGGAAGCTGCTTCAGGAAGGAGGCTTTGCCAACTATAACATCATTAAAATTCCATCATTCTTATCAATCATCCTGGCCCATCCAGAATAGAATGATCAACCCGTACTCGAGCTGATCAATTCTTCACTTGTTTCAAAATATTAATTAATTAAGATGATCAATATTAATTGTGTGTCATTTAATATATATATATATATATATATATATATATATATATATATATATATATATATAATGAAATAAATATGATCATTTCTGCGTGATTGTTACACTTAATTTCTTCTTCTGGATGTTGAAATTGTAATTTTCATTCATACATACAAAATTGTTAATAATAAAGTTAATTTCCTAATTAATTTAATTATCGTACATACATAGGAATTATGTGCACACATCGAATTACGTA